>PVJO010006122.1:0-91931 GCA_004026905.1 Hystrix cristata
CTTCAGCAGCTTACAGTTTAGCTTGTGCCCTTCACTTTAGCCGATTGGTCATTGATTAGCTTATTTTTATAATTTATTGCATCAACGTAGACAGATTTTCAGAATCCTTACTTAGACTGGAATTAAAGTTATCGACTGTGTAGAATTCAATTTGTTTTAATTAATTTCTTTATAAGTTACTGTGTGTATTTTTCTTCCCTATGTGTAAGACTCCTACTGAATTTGTTTTTTTTTTTTTTTTTTTTTTTTTTTTTTTTTTTTTTTTTTTTTTTTTTTTTTTTTTTTTTTTTTTTTTTTTTTTTTTTTTTTAGGGATGAGTCCTGAAATTTATTAGACTGATAGGGATGGTAAATTTTATTTTTTTTATTTTTACCAAGAACATGTATTGGTACATTGTATACATAATGATCATAATCAACATGGTTATTTTGTACCTGTACATGATACATCTTAGTTTTCCCCCCTCTTCCCCACATCTTCCCCTCCCCAATTTTAAAAAGGCAGATTTTGAGGGATGTCCTACCTTCATAGGCTTTTTCTAGAAACTTGCTATGGAAAGGGATCATCGCCGAAGCTTGAGGGTCTGTACTTAAACAGAGAAGGAATTGATTCTCAGCTTATACAAATGTAGTACCTTCTTTTTGTAAGAAATATATATTGTCTATATCACATTTGCCATTTAAAAATGAGCCTTACTGATAATAGACCATATATACACTAAGAAAGCAATAATATGGTATTATGCTAAAACTAAAATGTACAACAAAATAATATCTAATCCTGAAACTATTTTCAGACATGGTCACATGAAAAAACTTAGTGAAGGAGTCAACTGTTCAACTCGTCTAAGGTCCCTGTCGATGCCATAGCTGCATATGTGGGCTGGATAGATGTGTTATAGCGGTGGCTTGCCTATTATGAGTGGTGACACCATTAATGATGTCGTTTTCTGATGCAGAGACATTCTTAGTGGACCTCAGAGCAAAAAATTACAGTTTTCCCTTGATTTGCATGGTGGTTGCCTTTCAGAAAAACACGCTACATATTAAGACAGTACAAATGTACTTTCTGTTCAAAATTGAGTTGGATTACAGGCTCTGAAAATTACCAGCTATATTTCTGTAAGCCCCAGAGAGCGGAGAATGTACTTCACAAAGAACTCCTAAAATAGTATTTAGCTTATAGTAGGGTTTTAGTGAATATTCACATGAATCTGTGAAAGTTTTTCCTCTCTGTGAAATTAGGCAGGACATTTGGAAGCTGTGTAGGGTGAAGGACAATTACGTACTGTGCAGGAGTGCCCCCGAAGCCACAGGAGGACTAGCATCTGTTGCCCTGGCTCCATAAGCCAGAAATACTGCTAATTACTGTGAGAACCCAAAGCTACCGCCACAAATTTCCGAATTGCCCCTTCAGGTGATACTGTTTGGAACCACAGAACTAAGTAATGATGTGGATGCGGTGTCTGTTCATTAGATGCTAGGGAGAACCTGCTCACAGGAATGAAGCCTTAGTCAGTGGACATGAGGCAGATCTATCTCAGAGAATGTCTCCTTCAATGTACATGACCAGTCCTGTGGCTGTAACACTGGGGAAAAGCAGTCACCCTCTGCAGGTTTTGGGAAGGTGGATGGGACACGGCTTAAAACCACTGGCAGCTCGTCAGGAGCTTTGTGTGAGTTAGAGGAAGATACCTGCTCTGGACAGACCAGTTAGATTACAGAGCCACAGCTGGCACCTGATGGAGCACGTGACTTGACAAGTGGCACTTTGCCTGGACTTCTGCCTTCCCACCTGGCCTCTTGGTTCAAGTGCTTTTTTGTAGGACTTGCACACATCTTTGCTCACTTTCCAGACTGGACGGAAGTCAGGAGCTAAGAGCAGAAGATAAATTCCAGACTAAGTAGATGGGTGGGGTGGCTCAGGATGGCTTTACTGTATTCTGGAAAGTTAATCATAGCCTGGATAAGAAAATTTGTGAGTGGTAAAGGTAATAACTAAATAAAACATAGACAAAAATAAAGTAAATTTAGTAAATTCTACCAATAAGTTTAAAGGATATCCTCTTTGTACTTTGGGTAAAGATAGGCATATGGTGTCTTGTTCTAGATACAATCCCTTATAGACATTTGGGACTTTAATGATCTGTGCCTTTGGGGTGATGAAGTCTTAGGTATATGAATTCTAGCTAAATACACACTTAATCGACATGTACAGGGAAATCTATTTAGTACTTTTCTATGGTGGTTCATATTTTTGTGGGAACAGGTATTTTTGTTGAGTGTCCAGGGAATCTGCCTCCTGGTGAAGATGAAAGAAGAGAAGGTCTTGGAGGACAATTCTTTAAATGGACCTGCCTTATGGCAGAACAAGCACTGTTTTCGTCCCTGTCATCTACACTCACACGATTCCATGTCAGCCTTATTGAACAAGTGCTGAGAAACATCAGTGGGTTGTTGGCCTTCACTTCTGATTTTTTAAGGCTCCTTCCATGGTTGTTTTGTTTCTCTTTTCCATGACTTCCTTATAAAGCAGAGTTCACCTTTCTTAGGCCACAAGAAAGCCCCCAAGTCCTATTGAGAGGCTTTCTCTAAACCTGTGTAGGGTGGGAGCATGAATGAGGACAGGCTAAGTTATTCAAATAACATAAGCAAATAACATAAAAATTTGATGTCCTAACAGAACAAAACCTTATTTCTTTTTCATACAGCTTCCCTGTATGTCCAGGCTGAATCTCTAGGATGGTATCAGTTTAGAACTCTGGGATACTTCTGTGCTCTGGCACCTTCTTATACCTCCATCTCAGTATGTTCTTCCTTGATCATCATACCATAGAAAGAGTTCTATAGTGTATCTACTCTGAAATTTAATTCCTTGACCCAGAAATGTGGTCTGTCACTTTTGTTTGCACCTGACAGTTAGATTTGAGGGCACTCTCCTCTTGTGCTCAGGAGAGGAGCATCATGTGTGAATGAACATGAGTAGTGAAGTACTGGATCCTGCATGTACTGTAGCAGATGTGTTAGTCTGCACAGGGTGCCCTGACAAAACACCATAGACAGGGTGGCTAAAACAGCAGAAATTGATTTTCTTACAATTCTGGAGACTCTAAGTCAAAAATCAAGGCATCGGCATGTTTTTCGTTCCTTGGCTTCCAGATGACCACTTTTCTACCATGCCCTCACCTGGCCTTTCCTCCACATGCGTGCATCCCCTGGGATTTCTCTGTGGGTCCAAATTCCTCTTCTAATGGCACCAGGTAGATGGCATTAAGGTCCACCTTTATGGCCTCATTTAAACTTAATTGCTTCTTCAAAGGTCCTGTCTCCTAATATAGTCACATTCTGAGCTACGTGGAATTAAGATTTCAACATATGAATGCTGACAGGGACACAATTCAACACATAAATCAGGCAACATCGAGGTTTTTCTCTAGGCAGCATGGGTGTCCTCCACTTATGTTGCTGAGTTCCCTATAAACAGTTCATGCTAAGGTCCAGGTGTCAGCATTTCCCTAATGTTTGTTTTCTTGGTCCCTGTGCTAAGCTGCAGGCCACAGGTGACTTTTGGGTATGTATTCTTTTGTCTAAGTGGGATTCTTTTCCCACAGTATTTGGTGATGGATGCTAGGAGCCAACATGTACTACAGAATAACTTGAACATAGGTAATGGTCTTATCCCTAGAGACTATAGGTGAGTTTTGGCAAAAAATGAAGATTGGAAGATACTATCTCTTTCATCTTATTTTCCTCATCGGCATCCCCTTTTAACTTTCTTGTGTTTCTGTTTTAAATTGTAAGAGGGCTCATTCTTGTCCTTCCCTCACTTAAGTGCAGAGTATATAAAATGTGACAAAATGTGAAACTATACATAATACATGACACGGGAAAAGTTGTGCAGTCTAGTGGGGCGGGGCTGGGTTGAGGGAGTGAGGATGGCATGAAGAGAAGTGGAGGGAACACAGGTAGACAGTATCAGTGTTTCCCCTGCCTTAGTGTCACACCTCATGCAGACAGACTGACAGGTACATACATCCGGACCTCAGAAGCCAGCACCGTCTTGCTTGGAACAGATCTGAGACTGTCAAAGCCTAGTGGATGACCTTGGGGAGGACTCTGGGCCACTGCAGGGCTTCTTGCCTTGACTGTGACATTTGGTGCTTGGCCTTCTTCCTGTTTGTCCATGTCAAATAGTCTTCCCCTGGCCAGGCTGTCAGTGTCCTGGCAGGCATCACCTGGAAACGACTGTTTCTGAGCTGCCTTGAAGGAAGGACAGCATCAGGCATGAAAGTAATTGCCATGAGCCTTCTCTCCGTCCTTTGGCCACCTGACTGCCCAGAGAGGGAAGGAAAGCATGGCCCCTAGTGCCGGTCTAAAGCCAGGGTGGACTTCGTGATGCTCCCAGATCTCTCCCCCAGCAGGCGCCCCTTTCTTAGTCTCGAAGCACATGCTAGTGAGCCACTGAAGAGAGAGAAGTTGGTGTCGAAGAAGATAAACCAGGATCGTGTCCTGGTGTAGGGTTGGGGCTAGTCATGCCCAAGGACTACCAAGGTAGTATGTCTCACAGGAGGATCAAGCTAACGGTTGTCTTCCCCTGGCCTTGTGCATGCGGCTTGAGGCTCAGGCAAGCTTAAATGAAAGTTTAAGGTCAAGAAACAGCACAGGAATGAAGTCATTTTACAGGCTCCCATTTCCACTGTGCTGGAATTATTCTCAGTAGTGAGAACTTCAATGGTCACAATGAGGATAAGACCCATTAACAGAGGCTGACGTTCCTGAAGATGGCCGTCATGAAGGTTAAATTTCATGAGTCCTCTAGAACAGTGGTGGTGAACCAACAGCATGCATGCTGCAGCTGGCTATTTGTTATCTCTGAAAGCTCTAAAAATTCTGCCATCACCGATCTAGACAATGGTGCTTAGTTGTTTGGTCAAACACTAATTAGATGTTGCTATGATTGTATTTTGTAGATGTGATTAATCCATAATCAGTAGCTTTAAGTAAAGGAGATTACTCTCAATAACGTGGATTTTATCCAATCAGCTAAGGGTCTTAAGAGCAAAACCTACCTGAAGTTTTCTAGAAAAGAAGGGATTCTGTATTAATGGTGTAACAGAGAACTCCTGTGTGTGTGTTTTTCCAGCCTGCGGACCCACCCTACAATATTTTGGACTTGCCAGCCCCCTACAATCATGTGAGCTGATTCTTTTTTAAAAAAATACACACACACACACACACACACACACACACACACACACACACTACCTGCCTATTGGTCTGTGTCTTTGGTGAACTATGGCTGATGCAGCCACCATGGGTGATCTCTTGAAGGAAGGCTGTTGGTTGGGATCTGTGATCTCATGTTCTTCCCTGTCAATATCTGAGTTGTCTACTTTATGAATAAGGCCAAATTCCATTCCCCAGGGCCTCTGACACTGAGCCACTATTGGTAGGAACAGAATTTCAGTTTGGTACCAGCAGGTGGTCAGAAGAAAAGGACCACATGGATCTGGTCATGACTGGGATGTTGAAGGTCTCTGAAAGGCACTGGCCACTCCTAATGTGCAGCTGTGGAACTGCTCTGCAGAAAGGCCCCAGACACGGTGATGATGGGGATGGTCCTGAAGCATACATCCCAGATGCCCCTTTTGTCAGGACAGCTGAGCACTAACAGTAACAGGGTGACCACCTGATTCCCAGAATCTGCAGGAACTGGGGCATCTGCTTGAGCAGGAAGCAGCTGAGGCAAGAGGTGAGTAGGATGGCATATGCAACTAGGACATGTCTGAAGATGTGAAGAATGCCTACTCCAGCGGGGAGAAGGGGCACCAAAGGAGCAGGAAGGCCTTGAGAATAGCATGGTCTGTGATAGATTTTAGAACCCATTCATCTAGTTGGTGAAGTACTTTTTGGAGATCATGAAGAAATTCCAGGGAAGAACAATCCCCAGGCCCAGCCGCATGATAAACTAGGTGGTCTGCTATCTCTGCTGTAGCTGTTGGCTGCCTGCTATGAAAATGGCATTCCTAGTTCTAACTATTGTCAGCTTCTTCGGGCACCATGACCAGAGATAGTGGGGGGTGCTGGGCAATCTATGGAAGAAGATCTGGGTCCGGTGAAGGGGGTTGACCGTAAGCTTCCCTGTGTAATGTGGTTTGGGAGAGAGGCACTTCCAGTTAGGAAGGAGACTTCCAAGGTGCTCAGCATCATTCTCTTTATAGGAGGCTGCAGACACACAGTTACTTGAGAAATTTTAAAATAAGACTACCTACTTCAAACTGTCAACTCTCTCACTTTCAATTTGACAAAGGGTCCAGATTCCTTCAGTGGAGAAAAGATGTCCCCTTTAACATATGGTGCTGGGAAAACTGGCTATCCATGTACTGAAGGTTTAACCTAGACACACATCTCTTACCACACACTAAACTAAAAATGGATCAAAGATCTAAACATTAGAACAGAAACACTTAATCTGCTGGAAGACAAAGTAGGTAAAACTCTTGAAGACATAGATGTAGGCAAAGACTGCCTGAACAAAATCCCAGTTGTACAAGAAATAATACCAAGAATCAACAAATGGAATCACATCAAATTAAAAAGCTGCTGCACAGCAAAGGAAATCACCAACAGATAGAAGAGACAACCTACAAAATAGAAAAAAAAAAAAAAACAAACTTGCCAGCTACTCCTAGGACAGAGGACTGATATCTAGAATATATAAAGAACTAAAAAAAAAATTAGCACCCCCCCAAATTTAAAGACCCAATTAAGAAATAGGCATCTGAAATGAATAGACACTTCTCAGATGAAGAAATACAAACAGCCAATAAATACATGAAAAAATGTTCAACATCACTGGAATGGCTTTCTTGCTCTAGGCTCTGAAAGCGTTGCAGTTTCTTAAGGGAAACATTTTAAAGTGCAAATATGCTATCAACTCTAAAATTAGTATAAATTCTTGGTTCAGTTATGAGTTGTTATCTAATCAACAGTTACTTGTTAACACTCAGTTAAAAATAATACTGAAACAAAGTATTCATCCCCACTCCCATCTTCCACCTTGTCACAGGATGGGACTCAGATGCAATTAGCATCTTTGGAAAACGTACAAGGTACTGTTTACTCAGAGGTGCAAATGCACAAACATTATTGTGGCTGAATGAGAAAAACATGGCAGCTAATTTTGTTTTTGTGGGGTTGCCTTACATACTGAAAATCTCTGAAACCACTAACAAAGTGATTCATGATGTCCGTGCTGGCCAATCAACCACACATCGAGAAAAATCAAGTTTTGTTCCACCTAATATACAGAGAATTTTAAACTTCATGTCTGGATATGTGATCACACAGGTCAATTGTTTTATTTAGCACAATTTTCTTGTTAGGCACAGATTATCTAGAGGTCTTATAAAATATGAGATAATTATGGAAGATATTCATTTTTGAGAGATGAACAATTATTATCTTTGGATAGCAGACAGCAAGTAAATTATTTTATAAGAAACGCCCTGAACAATGTCAGTTGATTGGAATCTAGGAAACCTGAAGATTGTTTCTTGACATGTACATTTTGCAATAAATTACATTAAATATCCATGTGCTTCTTTTTGTAAGATTTGTTTTCAGAGCAGTTTTAGGTTCACAGCAAAATTAAGAGGAAAGTAAAAATTTCCCATGTATTTCCTGCCTCTACACACGCACAACCCCTCCCATTATTAACATCCCCCCACCAGAGTGGTACAGTTGTTGCAATCAGTGAACTTACACTGACACACCATAATCATTCAAAGTCCACAATTTACATTAGGGGTCCCTCTGGGTGTTGTATATTCTGTGAATCTGGGCAAATATGCAATGACATGTATCTGCCATTACTATATCATACAGAATCCTCATTGGCCTGGAAGTCCTCTGTGTTTCACCTATTCAACCCTGCCCTCTCATCCTTGGCAACCAGATCTTTACTTTTACAGAGTATAATATGGTTGGAATTGAACAGCATGTAGCTTTTTTAGATTGGCTTCTTTCACTCTCTGGCTTGTTTTTTGGGGGGAGGAGTTGAACTCAGGGCCTTGTGCTTGCTAGGCAAGCACTCTAAACACTAAGCTAAATCCCCAGCCCTCTCTGGCTTTTTATAGTTTGATAGCTTATTTCTTTCCAGTGCTGAATAATAGTATGTTTTCTGGGTATTGTATTCCATGGTTTGTTCACTAACTGAAGGGCATCTTGATTGCTTCTGAGCTTTGTCAATTGTGAATAAAGTTGCTACAGACATCCATGTGTTGGTTTTGTTAAGATTTAATTTTCAGTTCCTTGACGTAAATACCAAGAAGGACATTGCAGGATCATGTAGTAAGAGCATGTTCAGTTTTCTGAGAAACTGCCAAAACTTTCCAGAGCAGCTGCACCATTCTGCATTCCCACCAGTGAGGGATGAGGGTTCCCGCAGCTCTACAGCTCTGCCAGCACTGGAGGCTGCAGTGTTCTGGATTTGGGTCATTTGAACAGCCACATGGTGGTATCTCTTTGTTGTTTTAATTTGCATTGCCCTTATATTTGATATGGAGTATATTTTCATATGCTTATTTGCCACCTGTACATTTTCTTTGGAGATGTTTTCAAAGATATTTGGCTCATTTTTCTATAGATTTGTTTGTTTCCTTCATGTTGAGTTTTAGGAGTTCTGTGTATCAGTTTACCTCTCAGTGAGCAGGATTGGTTTACCCCAGTAAATAGTTGACCAAATTAAAATCTTTAACAATAATGATTCCCTATATTTGTATTGTAATTTTTAACCTTAACACTTTTTGATATTATCTCCAGAGGGATATATGGTAGATAGTATTTGACTAATAATCCTCAAACTACTTTTTTCTACTTCACTTAGTGTACTTTAGCATATTCTAACTGGTATTTCCCATGTATATAATAGCCCAGGATCTTCCATCACATCAAAGAGAGCACATGGTTTACATTTAACTCAATGGCTATGACTCTTGACAGTGTTTTGTTGATTATTTTACTTCAAAACCTGGCAAACAATAATTATAATTGACATTTTATTAATCACTGATTTCGTGATTAATAAAATCCAAAGTATTTTGAAAATTCTTAACCGTAACCATCAAAAGAAAGCTATTAAACATATTACGGAGAGTAAGAACTTCATTAAAGGATCTAGAGGTGGAATCAGAACCCAAGTTTTTTTGTTTTTGTTTTTGTTTTTTGTTTTTTGTTTTTTTTGCACTAAGGATTGAACTCAGGACCTCACACTTGCTGGGCAAGTGCTCTGCCGTTGAGCTAAATCCCCAAGCCCAGAGCCCAAGATTTAAATACATGTTTGTGTTACTCAAAATCAGGAGCATTTTCCATTTTACCTTTGCTGTTATTGGAACTATATCATTTAAAGCAAATAATGAAATTGGATTAAAGTCCTAGGATGTCAGTTAAACTTTCATATTAATTGTGAATTAGAAAACAGAAAATATTTTTGCCTAGTACATGTTTTTGAGGATTGTCAAATATTATTTTCCAACAAGCCTTGATGCTTAGAATGATCATCCCTTTGTTTCATAGGTTCTATGGCAGGGTTTCTTTGGTTTGTTTGTTTGTTTTGTTCCCACTAAGTTTTTATAGGCATTTTCCCATTAATGGTTTTCTCCACCATGAATTTTTAATACCATATTTATACTATGTGTACTTGTGTATATATATATCCGTTTTATACATAATAAGTAAGATTTTGTCATTGTTGGAGAAGCAATTTTTGCTCCCTAGGTCCCCACCAGAAATCCATGTTCTAGGGCCAATTAGATGAAAGAGAGCTTGTTCAGGACTTGATCTAAATTAGTGAGTGAAGTTGTCCCCCCAAGGCCTTTCTTTCGACGAGATGCCAGCCAAGCACTGGCACCAGGATCTCCATGACACATAGACCATCCCGTGAATAGAATGTCCACTTTTTCCATATTCAGTACAATAGCAGGGATTCACCATAGCTGAGGATGTGGCACACTTAAAAGGTTTGCAGAATTTCTTCTGAAATTGATTTGCCTCATGCCTCACAGTATAGGTAATTTCTGGCCCTTCAAGAATCGGGCAGTTTGTGTAAGATTAGTGCTGTACATGGTCGCAGACATTCAGGGCTTCATTTATGTGGACTTATTATTTTCTTTATTCTCCTGCTTTAAGTTGTTTAGTTAGGTAGCAATTTCATTATTAACTTTTCAACATAAAATGGTTCTCTTGCCTAAGCTGTGGACAGCTGGTGACTAAAACAACGAGAAATTTTAAAAACAATTTTATCATATTGCTTGTATTTGTTTTCCTGCAGATTCTAATCCAAGAGCAAGCTTGCTTCCCTTTATTCTTTGTCCCTCTTCAACTTACTCCTCCAGCCTCCCATACCATGACATTTCCAGAGAGCTCCCTGTACCAGGTCAGCTCTGTCCACGTGGATCATCTTGTCCATATACATCTTGATGTGTTTAAAATTGTCTTTGAAAACTTGTAGGTATGAGATTTTAAAAATAGATATTGCTCTTTAATGTCAAGATTGCTTTCCACCTTCTCATGATAGTATGAACCAGGATCTAATGGCATTTGGATCTACCAAAGGCAGTACCCCAGTTGCATGGTGGCTAATGAGCAGGTCCAGCTCTCTCTGCTGGGGTCTGGCAGGACGGATTCCCTAACTGGGGGAGGGAATGACAGTGTCCAAACTTCCCATTTGCTGTGATGTATAGTGTATATTTATTGAATACAGGGCTTCTGGTTCTAATTTCTCTTCTGTGACTTCCTATGACAATTCAAAAGTACTTTACTTTCCTCTATCTGTTTTCTCACCTAAAACAAGGAGTGGGGAATATAGTAGCTATTTCACTTGACTATTGTGAAGAGTCAGTGAGAAAATGTGTAAAAGATTTATTGTTCAGTGACTGTTTAAATGCTCAACAAATACTTACTGCTATTCTTGTTATGACTACAAGGATACTTCCGCTGCTGTGGTTCTTCCTACGCCCTCCAAGTCGTCTTTTATCCATGTACAAGAAGTGGGGGTATGTTTTGAGCATCTTTCTCTCTTTTAACTATAGCTTTATGGACCCTACTCATCTGAGTTAAGTAGGCAGAACAATAACATAGAAACATATGTGGCTCATTAAACTTTTGCTGCAATTTCACTGTGGTGTTACACAGAGCTTTAGTATCAACTGTAGCCTAATGGGCTTGAAAATTAGACTGGACCCTCTATCATGTTTAGATTACTCTCACAAGTGTATTTGTGAGGAAGAAGGGATAATAAGAGGGAAGTGTTAGTAAGAAGCCCCTGAGTGGTTCAGGGCAGAGAGGACCAGGCCCTGAAGGAAGGTGTCTGGCATGGAGCTCTGAGACATGTTGGGGGCAACGTTAGTGCTATTGACTTAAGTGAGCAACCAAAAATATGCTCATAAAGCATAATATTCTATGGTACCCCAAATATTTTCTTAATCCTTTTTAACAGATAAAATTCCAAAGTAGGGTCTAGTTGTCAATGGTTCTGACTTCTCAGGCATGGAATCCGCCCACTTTAGCCATCTACCTTGTGTCTGTGGAGAGGTTTTGCAGCACACCAATGAAGCTTCAGCTCTAGCAGTTCTCCCAGCTCTATATTTTCTCTAACTCAAGAAAAGCCACATATTGTCATTACTCAAAATTTTAGTTGGGGAAAAAGTCATATGACTGTGTTAGAACCACTGATGACCAATAACTCTAAGTGGGTTCCTCTAAAATGAGTTTGTCCTGCACTTCATTGATTAACATAAAGCCGTGTTATTATTCCACCTCTTCCTATCCTCTCTAATGTCAATAGAAATCCATATTTATTGTCATTAATAATTCCAAATATCAATGGGGCGATGTCTTTGATCCCTGCCATATTATTAGTGCCAAATACCAAGGCTGTATATTTTTGGTGAAGAGAATAAATTCCAAATAATTGTTTAGGTTTACTCTATTGCTGTGTCTTAGTTTTTTATACTGAGGCATAACTGCTGCATTTCTCTTCAAGACAGGGCCCGCCATTTCATCAGTTCTGTTGTTTTGCTCATGACTCAGTCACAGTACAGTCACACAGAGGCCTCCTGGCAGCATCAAGGACGGAGTTTGTGCGACAGTCCCCGGGCGCTGTGGGCCCTCCACACAGTGGGAGACAGCCTTGCCAATGAGAGGTCCGGGCCTGTGTCACGGTGAGGCATGAAATATCAACAGCTGGAATTTTTGCTTCTAAGCCAACTAAGAAGGAGGCAAGACATGTTAAGACAGTTTTGTTTTAAAAATAAGACCGAGAATGTAGAAACACAGCAGCTTGGACAAACAAAGGGGAAGACAAATAAATGTGTATCAAGTCAGGATCCTGACTTGCCACCTGGAGCTGTGTTCCAACAGCTCTGGATTCCTCCAGCTGAAACCAGTTACAAACTGTCTCAGATGTTGGTATCTGCAGAGGAAGTTAAAAGATGGCCTGACTCTAGGAGCTATTTCCAGCATCCCAAACCTCTCATCGGGTCTCCTCATCATCATCGCTTTTATCTGCTGATTTACTTTTGTATTATCAACACCTGATGAGTAGCATTTGGTCGGGAAAATTTAAGTGAATGGTCCCGGTACCTGGGCTCTCATCTTGTTTCTTATGACCAAAGCCTGTTCTCGGTCTGTGATCCAGATTTGAGTTCCCTTTTTTGCCCTTGCTGTATTTTGGATCATTCTCTGATTCCTTCTATTTATCTCTTCCTCTGAGATTGAGGTCATTTTTCTCCTAGTGCACTCCCTAGAATTTGAAGCTTTGTCCCCTGAGTACCAATCCCACGGCTCCTTTTCCCTCCTTCACTCCCCTTACCTGCTTCCCACAACCCTTGGCATGCATCCCTCTGCCGTGTCTGGCTTTCTCCCTCTTATCCCCTACTGGGACCTGCCCTGCTCAGCTGCCCTGTGGTTGTGGGGCATCTAATCCCTGACACTAGCCTTTCTCATCCAGCCCATATCACCAGTGTCTGTGATCTGATTGAATATTCTCTTCAGGAAATTCGGTGGCCTATGCAAAACCTTTCGATGAAACAGAGTTGTCTGTGACTTCTAGTCAGAGTACATTCTAAATTCTCACTACACAGGCTTCGCAGAACATGCGCTGTGGGTCCTGGTCACAGTCCATCTTGGTAATCTAGCATCTCTCTTGAATAGGCTAAACAAGAGCCTGACTAAGATTTGTATTTGGGGAAAGAATTAAAGACAGAATTCCTATCTTTCCTTCTATATTTCTCACCCTATATGTGTACTTTTCCCACAGTGGTAGAACAATATCTCAGGACAATTTTCAATCACTTACTTGAGGAGTAAATAAAAGCCATTTGAGGAAGCATTAGAAAGGCATCGCTTTGACATTTTCCTCCTTCAACTACATCTAAGGTTGTCAAAGGTTAACGCGTCCAGCACTTCTCACTAACTCCAGGATGGCAGAGGAAGCACGTCAATATGTTCTTGTGGGTTGGTACTAGGATCTAGAGAGTTAGCCAGCATGGTGAGGGATAAGCCTGAGTTGTATGCTTTGACCCATCAATTCCACCCCTAATTGGACACACAGTTGCACTTTCATGGCATTTTAACCTTTTAAAGAATCTATATTCAAGCCCGAAGGCTACTATGTTTTCCTGTGGGTAAAGTGAGGGAGGACAGAATGCAGGGGCTCCTTAAACATAATTAGGCATTTAATTGCACATCTAGATTTTACTGATGGTTTTGCCCATGTCTGTGCTTGTGATTCACTTGAAAGCACTTCATTGATGATGGTCCGTATGCCATTTCTCTACAACACAAATTAGGAAGGAAAATAGTCAAAAGATTTAATTCTTACAGCCTATTTCTTTAGTTTCTTTTTAGTTCTAACTTGCCTTCAAGTTTCTAGAGAGGTAAAACAAGCACCACCGCAGGGAATTCCACATCTGACTTTTATAAAGTACATAAAACAGAATGTACATAACTGTGGGTAGTTTGCAATTAGAGCATAAGTATAGTACAAATGTGGTGTTTCTCATCTACCCATATTCCCCTTTCTTCCTCTTACCCAAATTTTCAGATTGAGAAATTGAGGCATTGGAGTCAAATTTTTGACCTGCATCACTGATCAACAGAAGCAGTCAGGGGAAGATCATTTGCCCATGATATTAGGGTGTTTTCCAGCATCAAACCCAGAGACGGTGGACACTATTCTTCCAGTATGTGTTTAAGACGTTAAATGATGGACAGGCTCTGAGAGTTGGCTTGCCCAGAAGTATGGAATTGTATCTTTAGGTCCAATTTCTTTTTCATACTTATCTCTATGGTAGTAACATCAAAAATTTTCAAATGAAGATTTTGGAAATGGGATCGTCTATTTTCATCCTTCCTGCTTTCTTATTTTGAATAATTTGTAGAGATTAGTATTCTTGGAATTTCTGCTCATAGTCCAAGTGTGTGTGCCATACATTTAAATTTATGTTTTCCATTTACCAAAAGCCACCTGAGCTGTGTTTGCGTAGTGTTTGTGTAGCTCTGCCTGCACTGCTTAATGCTGTCTTTCCCCTCCAGTTTTCATGATTTGGCCACCCTGAGGACAGTTTGTGAGGAGGGCTCTTTAACCTGGTTTTGGTTTAATTTGACTTTAGCTCATTATAATAGTCAAGAATGTGTCACCAAGAGTAGATATCAACTGAATATAAATCTCTAGGGGTCAATTTGGAACTTTATGAAAATTTCAAGGCTTTTTGGAGAATACCCAAACTGCCACCAAGGACCGTGGGCTATTTGGCCATTACTGCATGCTCATCAGAGGTGGGTTTGCACTGGGCAAGCAACAGATGCTAAATAGTAACTTTAGGTATTGATTCCTAATCCCTTCTTGCTAAGAAAGAAGTGGAAACTCAGCCAAATCTATACAGCTGGGTTTGTCAAGAATTCTCAATAGGAAATGTGTATTAAAATCATCAGTGTGGGTGGGGGGGAGCTTCTTTAGAAAACAGAGGAATGAGCCAGCCTCAGGCCCCTGATCAGAAATTCCAGGATGGGGCCCAACCATCTGTATGTCTAAAACATTTCTCAGTTCTGATGCTTGCACTGTGAAGGATCATAAGCTTGGGAGAATTGTCTCCATTCTGGTCATCCTTGAAATACATTTCTTCTTCCCATGAGTGTTGTCTTTGGAGTTCGGTGATGGAAGACTTGGATTCAGTTTGGGACTGTACACAACTGGCTGTATGAACTTGGGCAAGTTTCTCTTAATGTTTCTCGGTCTCATTGTCCTTACCTATAAAAGGTGAAACGACATTACAGTTGATAAGATTCAGAGAGGATATATTTGCAGTTCTTAGTGGTGTGTGATATGCACCAGTTGTGATGAAGCCTCATCAAATGGAACTTTCTTATCCTTGTTCCGATAAATTTGTGCCCCACACACTTTTTGTTCATTGCCTTTCTGTATTGGAGTAGTCAAAGGATGCTCATTATATTTTGTAGAGATATATTCCTAATAATGATACCTTATTCCTAATCATGACAGTGTAAAAATAATAAAGATTTGTCACTTTCCTCATGCATACTCTGCCAAGTACCTGCTATGACTCCCTGTCCTGGCTCTTTTCCTTTCTTTTCGCCTTCCTCCCTCCCTCCCCTCCTTCCCTCCTTCTTTCCCTCCCCACTCCCTCTCTCCATGGTACTGGGGATTGAACCTAGAGCCTCATGCATGCAGGCAAGTGCTGTAACAGTAAGCTCCATCCCCATCCTATGTCTTGTTCTAACTTCAGTATTGATTGGTCAGCATTGGCTGGAGCAGTAACTTTCCCTGATGGGTCTGAGCAGAAAGTAGTCTCCCCCTGGGAGAAGCACAGACACCTTAAAACTTCCTGTGTAAAATCCTTTCACACGTAAGAAGGAGGAAGTGCCCATGAAGACTGACCTTTTCATGTCAGTGAACAGTCTGCGCTATGTGCATGTGTTTAGCTTTTAATATCTGAATGTTTTGTTTCCCAGCTGTAGTTCCTTAAGGGAAGCCTCATCCTGCACAGGGTTCTGCAGAGCTCTGGGAACAAGGAGCATGTGTGCCAGGTTGCCCTCTGGCACAGGCACGGCTTGTTTACCATGCTGGTTTAGATTGCCTCTTGTATGCACCAGTATTTATACGTATGACAAATGGGAGCTGGCTAATTATGTGGTTCTTAGTAGGAATCAAGTCTCTGTTGGAACCAACTCAGTCTCTGCCCACTATTTATAGCCTTCATATGTCCCAAATTTTCCAGTTCTGATTTCAAATATTCTATCCCACTGTCTCCAGAAGTACACTTTATGCTTGTCAGACCACACGTCAATTTATGGTTTGAGAAATGTAGTCACAGTACATTTATAATTGCCACCCTAAATACCACATTTTCTGACTGTGAGACTGGAATTCTGCCTTTTAGCAACAAATTGGACATACATAGGAAGTGTAAAATAATCTTTTTTTTTCCTTCAAGTATCCTTGGTAAGCAGTTGACTTGAATCTTTACCTAAAAACCATACAGATCTGAGATAAATGTGATAATAGAGAACTCAATGTATGTCAGTTGTCCTTAGTGCCTTTCACCTAGAATGTGACTAATGGATAGTAGAATGAGTGACTGGGTTGAATGATTATAGAGATTTTCCAGTCATTGTTAACTATGGTTCTCCGATCTGGATTTGCTGTGTTACTTCCCAGTCATACATGGAGACGCACGGTTTTGCTGTAGTATGTGAGAAAGGGGCAAATTTCTCACATTAGTGAGCCTCTATTCGGTATTAGGCACTTCATCTGTCCTGTTATATTTAACACTCGGAACAGCAGGAGGGCACAGGCTCTTGGATCTTCACATCACAGATGGAAGAAAAGTGATTCTGAGCATTTAAGAAGCTTGAGCCAGACACTCAAGTGGTAAGCTCAGTCCAATAGTCGAATCAGAATTCAGGCAAGTGTGACTGCAAAGTCATGTTATGAATGAGGATTTCTCACATTATTTTCCATTTTGCCCAGGATGATAATGAAATGAAGTCAAATCACTGTGCATCAGCTTCAAACTCTCTATTATTCGTGAACGTGATCAGCATCCTAAATGTCCTGTTGTTTTTGACACAGCTCTTTGCCCCGTGTCTTGGTACCAGGGCACACGTGTGTGTTTGGGAATGCAGGTAGCTGGGGGCCTTTGGAGGCCACATGAAGAGTTGTTTTGTTGTGAAGAAACCATCCAGTGGAACTGTGTGGCTGGATGTCATCCTCAAAACTGATACTCCTAGTATTTCACAACAAAGGCCATCAACTGTATAGCCACACCTCGGAGGAAGAAGAACGATGCTTTCTCATATTATTTCTCCCTATACCATATCACCCAGAGCATTAGTACAAAATGCCAGCTGTTGGCTCCAGGCACCCACAATCCTTGCAGACATGCAACCTCTGTTCAGTTCATGGAAAATGATCTTGAAAAGTTTATAGATTTTAACATATATGGACTGCAGTTTCTGCAGAAGGAATGGCCCCAGGACTTAAAATGGTACCTGGTCCAAATTTGGTACTTAAAATACATTGCAAGCAAATGAGTGAACCAGAGACTCAGTGATTCTCTTTCAAAATTTATTACAGAAAATTCAACAAAAGTCAGAGTTGGCCTGTTTTCGGAGGCCCCTGGTTGTCACCATGACCATGCCATTCGACACACCCAAATATCCCATCTACTGGCACAGGCCTGACAGGATGGGCACTTGTGGCAATTATGGAGTATCAGTGGTTAAGAGTATGATTTGGAATTTTTTTCCTTAGATATAGGATATCCATAAATAGAAAAATTATATATCAAAAAATATAGTTTCACACTTTTCAAAGAAACCAAGACCAATAGTGTGCATCCTTCATAGCTAAAATGATCACTAATTGATATTGCTGAAAGCTGTGCTTCATAAATAATGTTCTCTTAGCTCCCTCGGAGGATCTACTAAAGTGGTTTCTTGGGAAAACACTGGTAGGTTTGATGTTCATCACTTTTAAGGTGCTGGAACAATCTAAATAAAGAGAGTTATCATCAGATAATCCAAAGGATTCTTAGAAAAAACTGGGGCTGCTACATCTTTTCATTGTAAAACTAACAATGTGCCTGCCTCTGGGGAGGGAAAATGAAGGATTTGAGCATAAAGTCCAATAGAGTGACCTCTAATTAATCAAGCAGACGTGAGGTACCGCTTGGTTTATTTTAGAAGGAAAATAAAACACAGAGGGGCTTGCAGAATTCGTTTGCCAAACTGTAAGACAGATTCATCAGGAAAAAAAAAGAACGAAGTTCTTGTCTTTCCAATGTGACTGGAAATCCATAATCAGATTAAACACGTCTCCTGCCACATGGCTTTGAACTTCGGAATGAGGGTGCACTGAAGACAAGGTCTTCGACCTCCCTGATTATGGCAAAGACTGCAGCACATACAAGGGAGTAGCATCCTGATGATTATTCCATGTGTACTTGGCATAGCAGGATATATTTCTGAACATGGCTCTTCTGTAGTGAAAAGTAGGGAACTGCAGGTTAACTCTTCATAAAAGCAAACTGCACTTTCCTCTGTACCTCCTGGAAAGTTGCCCCACCCATGGCTGAGGAAGTGATCATTTACCTTGGGTTGGGTTTGACAAATGCTGAAGGGGAGACACCTTCTTGCTCAGGATCCAGTGATCTCGAGGAAGCAGCCACAGGACGGAACACCTTCCTGCTGCTAAACCGCTATTCCATCTGGCCTGTAGCGTGGGAGGAAAGACAGAGGGTTGGAGGATGGGCACCGAGGAGGTGGGGTTAGATACGCGTCAAGCTGCATGGCGCACTGGGCGGAAGGCAGATCACTGATGTGCATCTATTATTTCCATCTCTGTCTGTCTACCACAAACCAAAAGTTTAGGGGTAAGGAAGATAGATGGCCAATGAAAAAAGAAAGTGAAGGCTTAATGAGAAATTTATAATAAAATGTTTTTATAAAGAGAATGAAAAATGATTTAACAGTTTTCCTGAATTTGCTGAAAAGAAATTTTTAAGGCCTGATTTCCTTTTTTCTCACCTTTGTAATATTTTGAAACTAGTATGTGGATACACAGGTAACAAATCTAGATCGTATTTGCTTTTCTAAATGTAATTTGGTGATACCTCTAGTAAATGTGAGATTGATAAAATATATATGTTGGCTCAATTCTTCTGAACTTGGAAAGTGGGCTTTTGGAGGAGAAATGCTGTGTTAATGACCAGAAGGATTCAATTTAAAATTATTAAACAATAATAACAACGAGACAAAAAATTAGAATTTTTTCTGATCCCAAAATGACTAACTGCAGATTTAGTACATTGTTATATTTGTAATGTCCAAAAGGAGTTTGGTGGGAACTTACGTTGGTTTGGTGTTAGCCTAGGATGGTGCCTAGAACACAGTCGGAGCTTGATCAATGTTTGTGGCATAAACGAGGGCATGGCCAGGAGCAGTTAGCATTTATTTAAGGCTGAACACATTAATGCTCTTGACACAGCTATGGAACTCAATCAACTGGTGGCCTGAGGGAACACTTTACCGTTACAATTTGTTACTGATACAACTCACGGGGCAGATGCTCATTATAAGACAGGGAATTAATGAGGCCAAGGATCTCAGTTTAATGCCTCGAGGGGCCAGTTATCTTTGTTCTATTCTGTGGCCACATCCACAATCCGTAACCTTTGCCAGCTGTCACACACCAGGGCATGCTCTTTGTCACAGAGAGGCCCAGAAAAGAGAAGGAGAGGGGATTAGCTCAGACTCGTTACCACTTAGGAGAAATAAAGCTCACGGCATGCACTCTGCAGAGGGGTTGGCTGGAACAAGCAGAGAAATGAAGAACAGCACACTTTGTAGCTGAAATGGACGCCGTGCTGCAACAACATGTTGTGGTTCTGTGTGTACAGTGCTCCGGCCTTGTTGGCTGTAGACAATCTAAGCCACATTTGCTGACCATGGAATAGTTCCAAAGCCCTGACTCTAGTGAAATGTTCAGCCCACAGAATTCAAAATGGACTTGGGCATATTACAACCATGTATCCCTTCCAGAAACCCCCTTTTGCTAAATCCATATATTTCAGATTATTTCAACATTACCTAGTAACATTCTTTGAATAATAGACTAGTATATTTTCTTCCTGGCAAGCTTTACCTTGATCTGCATTATCATTTAGGCCCCATCTGAAAACACCATTAATTTAAATAAGCAATAGAGACTGAAATAAAATTCCATTCATGCTTAACTCTCCAATGTGGTTTGTAAATGCTTTCTTCTTCAGCCAGTCTTATGTTACATGCTGGATGGTCTTTTCTTTGACCACCTCATAAAAAAAGGGCTCATAAATACTTTTCATGTGTTATTTAAACTAGCGGTACTCCCTGAGGCACTGTGCTTCTATTTTTTTTTTTTAAATCCTTTGTGTATTTCTGAAGCATTTCTAACCCAGTAGCAAGGGTAAAAGTGTTTTCAAACTTGAGAGGGCTATGTTCTATCACTATCAAGCCACAAATTTCCTTTGCTGATAAAAAGAATTCTCAGCAAAATATTGCCTAATTTATATGCTTTCTTTGGAAAAATTATGCCTTGTGAGATATAATGCCAGAGTTAGAATATGAAAAAAATATGTATTCTTTTCCTTCATGCATCTGGTGCTAGAATTAGGACTTTTAAACACATCCTGATACAGTCTGACAAACAGGAATTTTGTTTTCCTATAAGGAACTACTAACTTCTTATTAATGAGGAGGAAGAGAAGGGAGAAAGAGTGTTTGTCTCACGTACAGACATGTTATGGTGTGTGTGGTGTGGTCTTGGCTGGGAGCTGAAATGGTTCATCCACTCTGACCAGTAGGTAGGCTGGGTCCTAACTCAAGACTCCTTTCCCTAAAGCATCTTAGCTCACGCTCATATTTTAATAATGCTTGTCATTGCCACTTTGAAATAGATTTTGCTTGGCTCTACTGCTCTATTCAACTACAAAATCCATTATGATTTTGCATGAATTCACCGTTGTTCCCTACTCTTCACTTACATCAGAGACTCATAATGTGCTCGGGTTGCAAAGGAACTGAGGGGTCACCTTGTCCGGCTTCTCTACACGTGCAGAAATCCTTCCTTCAAGATTCCACGTGGGTGCCCCTTCAGGCTTTGTTTCCATATTCCTAAGAACACACAGTTTTTCACCTTTGTGTACTGATTGCTTAAATTATGAGGGATTTTCAACATGGATTGCATCATCAGCCCTCTGAAATCACCCACAGACATGACTTCTCTCTAAAAGTACTAATATTTCCAGTTGTCCACTGGTCATCTCCACCTGGATGAATTCAACATTCATTTAGTGGATCTGCACTGAATATCAGCTGTGTTCCATGTATTCTGGCAAGGCACCGGGCCTACAGGTATGAGGTATAAATGAATCACACCCTTATTCTCATGGAGTTTGTATCTCATTGGTTGATAATAAATATAAAAAATGTCCCATAGTCTCCTCAAATCATACATACTTAACAGAAGTTAATCATCAGCTTGCTTCCCTTTTACATTATTTCTTCACCTGTTTAATTTCACATTAGTGGTTCTTGAAGTATGGTCCCCAAGTAGCAGCAGTATCTCCTGAGAACTTGTTAGAAGTGCAGGTATTTGGGCTCTACCCAGATCTGCTACACTGAAAGGCCCTGTGAGTGGTTCCAATGCACACACAAGTTTGAGAAGCTCTCTGTATATGGGATTAGTATAGCAAGCTAGGAACTCTATACCCTCCTTGATTTTTCAGTCCATTTTTTTACCCCGAGTCACAAAGATTCGTTAATTCTGAGAAATGTCTTCAAAATGTGCCTGGTTTTAAAGTCAGACCCATCTGTGTTGCCTTATTGCAGCATAAACTTCATAATTGGTTTCCTAGTGAGAATTTATTATCCCATCAACTTTAGCCTATGTAAAAATTACATCCTACTACAAGACATAGAAATTCCTATTGGCTCCTTGTTACCTTGTGGAGAAACAGTTAACCTGTGCGAGCCACGTAGGGCCTTGTGTCATCTAAACAGAACTCACGCTAAGTCTCATCGGTGCCCTCTGCAGTTATTCACTGTCTTTCCCTAGTCCCCGATTATATCATCACCCGTCCCTTTCTGTGACAGTCTCTGTAAGTGGCTGTTTTTTCTGACTACACAGCCACCTCTATCCCATCCTGATCCCTCATTTATGTTCATGCGTTTTTTAGCTGGCAAAACTATTCTTCAAAGACTGGACCAAACACCACCTCCTCTGTGAATTTTTCTGTCCTTTCCCTGGGAGAATGACTTTTCCTTTAAATTTCCACACACTGTTTATATGTAATGGAAGCATGCTTACATCTTTAACAGCCATTTTGGTAAAGGAGAACACGAGATTCAGAAAGTGTATGATTAGTCCAGGATCCGACAGCAAGAGAATGGCAGAGTTCCCAATTAACCTAGTCTCCCGGCTATTAGTCCAGAGTAGTTTCTTCTGCATTTATAAAATCCCGTTTTGTGTGTTTAGTGGCAAGAGTGGTGAACAATTTTTCTTTTTGTTAGACATTACCAGTGAAATCCAGGAGATTCTTCTTAATCCCACTTAAAGTGGCAGCCTTTGTTTCTGCTCTGTTGAAAGCTGGAGAAACTTGAGGATCATTTTATGCTGCTGGAGTCTCCTGCTGAATTCCCATACTATCAAGATTCTCTTACAACATCTGGCCACTTTACAGGACATTTCATGGAGCAAATCAATTAACATTTAAAAAGTAGGGGCAGAGAAAGAAAATATTTGAATGGTAGCATAGCACTCTCAAAATTCCCTAGGAGACAGTTGGTGGCTGAATTGCACAGTGGCTTGTAACTAATCATTTCTATATAATACAACTTACGCTTACACAAAATATACAGAAGTGATAAATGTTTGAGGAGATAGGTCTGTTTATGCTGATTTGAACATTCCACAATATATACATGCATCAAAACAGCACACAATATGCTGTGAATATGTATAATGTTTGGGTTTCTATGTATCAGTTAAAATAAGTGTAAATTAAAAAATATTCCATTTTCAAGTTTAAATCAGGGTCATCAGATTCTTCAGACTATGAGCAAAACATGCACAGATGTAAAAATATGGACACCCTTAGCTTTTCCCTTGTTTTATCCTTCCTCTAACGGTGGGCTCTAAAGCTAAGACTGTGGGTTAAGAAATTCCACTTAGCCAGAAAGGCCCTGGGGGTGTTTCTTTCAAGATGTAGTCATTGAATTCTGACGAAATGGTGCAGGAGGATCTTGGCAGTGGCTACTGCAACCACTTGAGTAGTGCTTGATGTACTCAGAACACATAAGCTGTTTCCACTTGTGAAATTAAGTCCTGGTAATTCATTTCAAATGGATTAAGCTGGTGGTTCTCTTCAAGTTTCAGTAGGTACGCATGTGTACACACACTCACAGCAGAAAAGCACACGTACACACTTATCTCCGTGTGGTGCATAAAAACACTGCAAGATGCCAGTGCATCTGAAATTCCCAAAGTAGTTATTGACACTTAAATGTTCACTCTACATGTCATTGAATAACTGAATGTAGCTAAAGAACAGGATTGAAACTTGAATGGACATTTTAACACAGTAGTAGAGTCACCGTTTTAAAATTCTGTGATATTTGGGAAATTACCTAAGTTTTCGGACTCAGAGAAATCATCTTTATTGAGGGATAATAGCATTTCTCTTGTAGGGTGGTGTAAGGATTAAATGAAATAAGTACAAAGTCATCCATCTCTGATGAGCGTATCTGACATCAGCAGATCTGACTTGAGACTGTTGCTTTATCTGTAAAATAGGGAGTAAAATATTGGGTGTATGATCTTCCCAGGGATTAGTGAGGAACGATTAGAATGTTCACTAAATATGAACATACTCAGTAAGTAGGACATATCCTTGAGTGTAAGTCACTGTTATCATATGTCTTTGTGAAGGGTGGTAAAGAAAATGCTGTTCGCTGGCACTCTACATTCTAACTTTAATCACCTCTCAAGCATGATCAAATGAATTTACCATTAAGAACCTTTTTAAAATAAGAGGGTCGTCTCTATCATTTGACTTCTATAAATAATGCTAAGAGGAAAGGAAATGGGAAGATTCAGTCCTAAGTAGTCTATAAAACGAGGGCGGGTCACCGTTCTTTTATCTGGCTTGAGCCTCTTTGGATCTCACTTTCCATTTAGTTATTTATCACTCTTTCCCCAGGAACCTCCCCACACCCTTCCCATACTGAAGTGACGTAGGCTCCTGGGATCTTTTTCCCTTTCTCCTTTCCCCAAAGTCTTTTCTCATGCTGTGAATGGTAATGGACTATGATCTTTTGGAAATGGCAGCATAGCAATAACCCCCGAATGAAGTCTCACAGGTTCGAAGAATAGAGCCGAGCTGCATGATTTTCTAAACGTTCCATCGCATTAATATCTTGCAGGTCCATGGGGACCTTCATCTAAATCTCTCCAAACACATTCCGGAGTTTGGTTAATCCTGAGCATAGCCATGGCAAGACATTCCCACATTTTGAAGGGGTTGTGAATGAAGCCCCCACTCAGCCAGGAAGCTGCTGAGGAACCTGAGTGAGCAAAGGAAATTTCTACCCTGAGCCCTGTTATCTCTCAGCATATGCAGGCACACCCAGCAACTCCTGGAGCAGGACCTGGGGAGAAGACAAGGAAGTTTGTTTCAAATAAAAATAAACTTTAAAACGGAACAAGAAACAGATTGCTTTATTTTTCATAGCTGGAAGATTCTGTATTTGCCAAGCAATGGAATTAAAAGAATCTGTCTGTAATCAACTGCTGTCAGTGGGCCTCTGCCTGGAATTCTCCCCATGATCAAATTAATTATTAATAGTTATTCATTCAATAAACATTTACTGAGCACATTCCAGGTACTGTTGTGTAGGTATTAGAGGGAGAGAAAAAAAATTGTGTGCAAAAGTTTCCCTTGCCCTGAAGGACGAGTGCTGTGTAAGGACAGAAGCAAATATCCACATTTGAAAAACACCATGTGCTACTGTATACACCAAACACACACATTTGTGAGTGTATCCTTCAGCATTAAAAATGATTTCTTTCAGGAAAACTTCCTTGAATTTCAGCTACCTGAAAGTATTTCTTTGAACTGCCATTTGTATCTGTATTTTCCTGGTGGAATTGTTTTTTTACCTTGCATTATGGTTCTACACACTCATTATTTTCATTAATAATCTCTAACTCTTGAGTATAAAATTTATGATTCACAGAACTTACCTTCTGAGTACCTGGCACAGAAACTTGCACACAGTAGGCACTTAATAAATGTTATTTAAATGAATGAATACAAGAATGGGCGATGCAAACTTAGCCAATAATGTAAGCGATGTTATGCTTTAAAACAGAGCAACTATAAATCTCCATTTAATAAAAAGTATCACAGGTAACTTGTCAAGAGCATGAAGGAGGGAAGAAATTCTAAATAAGATCTCAGTATCTAAAGCAAAGTCTCAACTATATCAATGAGAAATTTAACTATGGAAATATGGCTAATTAAAAAAGTTTTTGTACTTAAAGTTCATTTCAGTAGGCAAATTGAACAATGAATGTATGAGTCCCAAATCATTCTAAACTCAGGCATAAAGCTACATTATGTGTTACCTATATTACTCTTTTGTCAAAATTACTAGCTTAATGAATAAATACTGTTTCGTTGTATCCTCCTTTGCTTCAAATTAGTATCCAATGAGTGGACCAAGATCACTTTCCCATTCTGATGCTTAATCTTTGGTGTTACATTAGTCAGCCTTCCAGGTCTACATAAATTCGAAGGAGAATTTTAAGCGATAGCAAATGAAGAGCAATAGAAATAACAGAATTGTATGCTGAGGCAACAGAGCTGACATTATCTAGGGAAATATGCATAAACAAAGAAAAACATCAACTGCTTGGAAACAACCAACAGGATCCAGGTGATAAATAAGTGGCAGAGCCCAAGTATATGAATGAGAATCTAATGACTTAACAAACTAAGCCTGTTAGAAAAAAATGGCAACTCATGTTTTAGAATTCCTGGAAACATCCTCCTAATAAAACTTAGTAACCAAATTTTAGATTTCCTTTGATGGATGTAGAACACATTTGGGCATACAGTCATGTGCCTCTCCTAGTCTGCTGGGCCCTTCTCATCTTTATAAGTGGGGGAGTTGGCTTTGACAAAGGGTTTTGGCATAGTAGACCCACGTACCATATTGACAGGAGAGAGGCTGCTTTTCCTGCTGGGAGAAAGGTTGGAGCTACTTTGTGTACTACTGGGACTCCCTTTCAAGGAATATCTTGGACTAAACTGTCTTTTTCCTGATGTATTATATTTTGTATCATCCTTTACCAAGGATATAATTGTGGGTTGTTAACGTTTTTTTGGATTTTGATTTGGTCAGTGACTACAATGTTTTTGAAAATCTGTTTTCATTTAATTTCATTTCCTTTTCCCTGTTAAGCATATCTTTGGGTTAGAAGAAAAGAATCTCAGGTTTTTGGATTGTTTGTATTTTGTGCTCAATTCATGTTGGATACTGAAGGGGAAAAAAAATAAGATACTTGTGATTTCCGTGTTTACCTTCATGGGGAAGCCAGTATCCATACCCTGACCTGCCTTAGATGGTTGGTTTTGACAATGAAACAATGATCATTTAAAACTAGCAAAACATTACCTAAGCCATTTCCTTTCCTTCTAGAATGTGGAGGGATATGTGAGAAGCAAAGGAAAATCTGTGACCTCACTACTCACATTTTCCACAGGCCTCCAATTATCCTTTCATCTGTACCAAATATGGAGGGTGATGTTAAAAGCTTATGTGAGAATCTGACAGAGTTCAGTGTGTGAATGTTGTCTCTGGTCTGGTTTCTAAAACCATTCTGGTAATTTGGAAAATTTGCCAGAGAGTGCTGATTGTTCTACAGGAATTTTCAGTTTAATTCTTAGTGACTTTCTGTGGTTGGTTTGGTATCCTTTTTTAAAAAGAATACAAAGTATGCACACAACAAGATTCTTTCTTCCTCTGTGGCAATTGCGTTTGGCATACATCTGACAAACACATTAGATGTATCTTTGGAAGACAAAAGTTTTATCATGTGAGCGAAAAATGGTGACAGGAATGAATAGTCTTAGAGATGACTTTGTGAATCTAATGAGAGACAGCTTTTTGTTTGCTACCAGACAACAGGTACTACAGGCTGATTTCATTTATTCATTCATCCAACAAATATCCATTGAATACTCACTCTGGGTCACCACCATTCTTATGCTGAAAATATAGAAGTTAAGAAGAAACTACAGCTCTTGTGAGTTTGTCTAGTAAAATCATGTAACAGTGAAGTAGTGTTCAATTTGATTAGAAACACGTTATTGTCACTAGCTTCTTCTTTAAGAGCTACCAGGAAGATAACCTGACAACATGGTTATTTTTTGTTTAATGTGACAGTGCCCTGCTTACTGGTATCACTCTTATTTGCTGCATTTTAAAAGCTGAGATTTTTCCAGAATAGCTCTGGAAAAAGTGTTTGCACCACAATGACACAAAAAGAGACAAGACCTGAGAACAGGTTGCACATACTCCTAGCTGACAGCAAACACGTTTTTAGAGAAGGATTTATTGGTCTGGCCAGGTGCGGGCCTCCCTTTCTTAATGGACCAGCTAGATTTCTTTTAGCAAATCTTGGCCCCACGAGTTTGTTCCCAATGACTGGATTTGTTCCACGGACAGACACATGTCATATAGAAGCTCATCCCCAGCGTGCGGCATGCGGCCCGCAGGCAAGCTCACAGCCTTCTACCTCCTGCCTTTCTCGGGGCCGTGGACCCCTGCCCTGCGGCCCCTCCACCAAGCCAGCCACAAAACGAGTAAAAGCCTATACGCAGATTTGTGGACCTCTCTGAGTACAGATAAACTATTGACAACGTGAAGAAAACACCTGGTGTTGGGTGGCAACAGAAATGACATCTTTTGCCCGGCATCACCAGCTATCAGAGTATTAACAAGGCTTAATAAACAGCTTTTCTCTTCCCTGTCCTGCCTCTGTCCCAGGCAAGAAAGAGAAAGAAACCCACATGATCACTTTTTCTTTTTTTATTTTTTTAACCATTCATGTCGGGATCGATTTGGTGCTTACTAACTTGCCAACAACAATTTCAGTGCTCTGTGGTATATGTTTAAGAAAGATTGTTGGTATACAATTGATTCTACTTAAATGTTGATAACACCTGTTCGAACCTCAGATTCCTTAGCAAGGATTTATCAGGGATGGGAGTTAAGGTCATCTTTTTTTCAGCCTGGTGCCCAAGTCAATATGATCACTGATTGGAATTTCAGAGGTTCAAAACAATTAATATTGATATTATATATAAATGGCCTTTAACTTTTAATTTCCCACCTTAAAAATAGGAGAGCAGAGTCCTAAGGATTCTTTACCACCACAAAAATGGTATCTCATCGTAAGGAAGGAATAGGAGTAATGAAAGGGAGGAAACAATTTTAATAGCATGCTATTTTTTCCTATTGACAAGAAATCAGCTTCTCAGCTTGTTAATTAACTTTAAAAATACAGAAGTTTCCTGGTTATTCTCCCATTGGATTCTGAGTGCTCGTAGCTTTGAAGTAAGCCTCACTGGTGAGTGGTTGGACATTGAACTAATGAGATTTTACTGTTTTGAACGGGTGGTCAAATTTGGAGGCCCCTTGAGCCTAAAGGCAACTGCTGATTTACAAGGATTCTGTAATATATGCAGTCTTGGCTGATGCTTTTGTTGTTGATTTAGGCTGGAGCAAAGGTGTAGATTTTGTGATGTCGTAAAAATGTCAAGGGATTGATTTGAGAATATGTAATACCTAGGGGTAGCCCCATTAGGGGCCAGCGTCTTGTGTGGCTCATATGGAGAATGTCTTAGGAAGGCCTGGGCTCTCACTATGGTGCTGCATTCTAGAAGAGGTGGCTTTGGATACATTGTATATTTACCTGGGTAGAGCCCAAATACTTCAAAATTTTAATTCTTGTTTGCTCTTTCCTTTGTTTTCCTCCCTTCCTTTGTTCCCTCTCTCCTTCCTTTTCCTTCCCCCTTCCTTCTCTCCTTCTTCTCTTCCCTCCCTTGTTGATAGGAACATTAAAACAAATTTCAGAATTTACTTCATGTTACCTCTATATCTTAGTATGAATCTTTTTTAAAATGGGCATTTTCTTCAAAATATAAACATAAAATCATTCTTTGGTATCATCTAATACCCAGTTTATCCACCTTTTTATAGTCTCAGAATCATTTCTTTCAATCATTTTCTTCTCCTGTTCCAAGTCAGGTTACATCTTACACTAGATTGTTAAATCTCTTATTCTGAGTTGTCTTCATTTTGTAGACAAGAAGGCTAGAAGGCTTAAGAGACTCAGCAGGTGTGAAGAAACCGTGATCTCTCCAAGTCCCTGTGTGTTTCTGTCCTTTTCTTTTCTTTGTTTTCCTTTTATTTTTGAAAGCATTATTTCTCTTGAGGATGGGCTCATTTCCTCTCCGTCTCTTACTCTTCATCTTACTGTTTGATTCCGACTGCACCTGGGAGGGGTGTCGGAAGATGTGAGCTCTTCTGGTGCGCAATTTGTTACATGTGCTTGTGGCTTTTCCCGAATCATTGCCCGTAAAAGGCAGCAGAGTCACAGGAACTGTGCAGTGAGTCTTACAGCGGGGGCAGGATGCTGTCCCCTTGTTTTCCTGGTAGTTTCCAGGTTTTTCCCGGGTACCCTAGTCAGTCCTGGGCTCTTTGTGGGAGAAGAAAAGGCCACCAATTAGGAGATAAAGAAGACATGTTTGTTTCTTTATTCTTAAGAAGTAGAAGTACAGTTTCAGTGTTTAAGCCTGGTAACCGGTCTAGGTACACACTAGAGACAGAGTTTTTAAATTTAAAATTGTGTTTTCGCTAGCAGAAATCCAGAAAATATAACTTCCTTTTATGTAGCAGTGAGAGGTCAGAGGAATCCCCTGCTGGTCCCCCACCTTGGTGGGGGTTGTGCGATCAAAGGAAAACACAGGAAACGTTCCATACATCCATAAAACCCTGATTTACCTCTCCCATCTGGCCCAACATTGCCCTTCTCCCAGAGTCCTCGAAGCTGTAGTGATGCTCCTAATCCACATCTAGGGACGAGGTTTGGCCAGCCCTTGACATACTTCCTATGTCCTCTCATGGATTTATCATCCACTTTATCCAACCCAGTTTAGAGTCAGCTTAGTGCCTTTAGACTCTTTGAGTGTCTGTTTCAATATGTTCTTGAATGCGCCCTGGAAGGTTACTGTGTAATAATGGGGCCGGCAGCAACAGTGCAAGGCAAGGGCTCGGTAACCACAGGAGGTTGGTGGCCACCGCACTGGACAGCCCCAGATACAGAGCATTGCTGTCCCTTCACAAGATCTTATTGAGTAGCTTTGTGACTCCCTGTTCAAGAATGATTCCCCGATGTTTAAGTGGAGGTTCTTCTGATCCTGGATTCTCAACAATAGTTCTCAGTGTCTGCTACGTATTTGATACCACTGAAATCTCTGACTTCATTATTTGGGTCTTGGATACCCAGATATTGCCTTCCATTGACCCTAAAGAGCTAGTTTTCATGGTTTAAGGGACCCCCTCCGCCATCAGCACCAGTTCTTCCTTCTTTGGCCAGCTGTGGCTCTCCCATGGCTGTTTCTACTTCCTCTACTGACATTTTAGGATTTGTAGACTATAAGTCAGGCCTGTGAGCCAGGCTTCTCTCCATCACTGCCTGCACCCACAACAGTCAGAGAATACAGCTTCTTTTAAAATGTTTTTATTAGTATATGTTTGGAATAGACAATGAATATAGTACTTATAGGGTATAGTATTATAGGGTATTGATATGTAAACCTGTCACACCTTGATCTGTCTAACTTCCCCTTCTCCTCCTCTCCCTCCCGTCTCCTCCTCATCCCAGAGCCCATCCTCATCTCCACAAAGTCTACGTCCCTGTTTCCTGTCATCTTTTATTTTGCACTTTAAATTATTTATACTTTGGGTTTCTCATTTAAGAGAAACCTCTCTTAGGTGACTCTGTCACTTTCTTGGTCACTTAAGCTTTTTGCCTAAATCTTCCTCCAGGCTGTGGTCTTTTTCTGCTTGTAGAGCTGGCTTGGAGCCCCCAAAACCTACCCCAGGTATCTCGTCCCATCCTGCCAAGAACAGTCATTTGTTGAAACCTTAATGCGATGTCTTCCTGGCCTGATTTGAGGCTTTGCTTGCTGCTTCTGAATCGCTATTGATGTTTCCTTCTCAGATCCCTCTACTCACCCTTCCTGCCTTCTGAACCACTTCTGAGACTGTTCCTGTACCGGACTATGACTTGAATTTTTTTTCTTTTTCTTTCTTTCTTTTTTTTTTTTTTTCTTGTCATATTAAACAGGCCTGAATTTGAACCATTGGTCTGCCACTCACATGTGATCATGCACAAGCTCCTCAGCCACCCTGATCATTCTGTGCCTGCTTTCTCGGTGCAAAAGAAAGGGGTTGAGAAGAGGTTGAGAAGTTCTAGCCTTTGGGTTCTTCAGGTAACTCCATATAAATTATCTTATTTCTTCCCTTCTTTTTATCTTTCCTTATATCCCAAGTCTCTTCTTATCTAATAAATGCTTTTTCTTTGTAATGATCATGTGATTGTTATTTAGGTGACCCCAAACACCACTTAATCCATTTAAAACCTGGCACCTCGGGCTGGGGATTTAGCTCAGTGATTAGAGTGCTTGCCTTGCAAGCACAAGGCCCTGAGTTCAATTCCCAGCACCAAAAAAAACAAACAAACAAACAAACAAAAAAAAAACCTGGCACCTCCTTTGTTCACCTAAGAAGGAAGTAAAATCACCCTCCTTTGGATTCTTATACATTTTGTTCATTCATTTATTTGCTGGCATATTCCGCATCGTGTCCATTTTCTCCTGCTTTTACTAAATTCCCAGGTGTATGTATCCTATTTCCCTTACTGGGCTGTGAGTATTTCTAAGCAGGTTCCTGTCAATAGGGTCTTGAACCAAAGCTCTTCCATCTCATAGTGCTTGGTGTGGTATTTTAAGCATACAAGGTACTCAGTACACATTTAATAATGAATGTGTGAATCCTCAAGAGCTCTTTAGGAGCAGAGTGGTATTGATTTCCACGTACTCTCTCACTTTGAGTCTTATGCTAGTTTGGGAGAAAGGGAAGGGGAAATGAAAGAAAAGGGTATTGGACATAGTTGAACAGTTACCTGCTGTCCACTTTCCCCAGGCATCTGCCTAGCTATTTTATTTGCTTATCTTATTGAAGAGATATCTGTCACCTTGTTTCTTCCTTCACAAGTAATAAAAATGGAATTGACAATAAATAAAGATAAACTCTTCTTAGTAGCTTGGATGCCATGTGGTCCTTTTAAGATCTCATCCGTCAATACAAGTAGAACCAAATGCTCTGCAGGGCCTCAGTGTGTGTCAGCTGTTCATCCCATTGAGAAAGGCGTTTCCTTGGCCCTAGAAACTGAGGATATTATAAGCATGTTCTAGAGAGCAAGATTGAGCCCCAGCTGTGCCCAAGTTTCTGTTTCTGGTCAAGTTTCTTTCCCGTTTTTCTTGAGTGAACTGGAGCTTATGTTGAACTTGAGTTTTGCATGAGTGGCTCTTCAATGGGGAAGGTGATTTACTTACCTTGCTCTGAATGGTTCCTGTATCTCACACCACTGCTCCACATCAGGAGTCCAGTTGGGCTCCTATTGCTAGGTTTACCAAGGGACAGCAGGTCTGGAAATTCTCTGACACCTTCCATCTGGCCCTCAGGGAGCTGACTGCCAAAGAGCCTGGCTGCTCCTGGGGTCTGTTGAGAAGCGGCTGCCCTTAGCCAATCTGGGAGGTCAAAACATACTCTTCCGGGCTGCCAAGTCTGTCCAAGACTTCAGATGCCAGCTGCAAGAAGTAGTATCCAACCTCAACATTGGATGGCACAGTTCCAAGACTACCCTAATCCTGACACTAACTACAACTTCATGGGGGTTCTGCAAGCTACCTTAAGGTTAGATAATTCACTAGAGCTCAGAAGACACATTGTAAGCTTTCAAACTCTTAGGTATGCTTTACAAGGAGAGGAACAGACCAAAATCAGCCAAAGGAAGAGACAAGAGAGAGCAAAGGACAGGAAGGTTCTACACACAGTTGTCACTGTCTTCAGGGATATGCTTCTCTGATGTCAGAGTGTGACAATGTCATGGAGTATTGCCATCCAAGGTCACCTGCACCTCAGTGTCCAGTTATTCTTGGAGCTTCACTGCTGGGTGTTACCGATTGGTCCCTGCGTGGTTGACCTCAGCCTCCAGGAATGCTCTGTGACCCAAGGCCTCCGCTCTGAGCCACATGGCTGATCTTCCTGTATGTAGTGCCCAGCTGTCACCCTGACTTTAGTCAGCTTCTTCCCTAAATACAAGGATTCCTGTCAGGTAGGACATAGGTCACCTCCTAGAAGCTGAAGACAGGCCAGACCTCTCCTTAGCAAGGCCGCATTCTTTACATAGTCATCTAGCAAGTCTCTTCACCATCCCCAGGTATTCCATCTCCAGGCTCTTTTCCTGGCAAATCCATTAAAATAAACCAGCAAACTCATCACTTTGTCATATTTTTCTTTAGCCCATAGATCCAATATCATCACATGCCAGATTTTTGTACACCATATTGCATTAATTCACTTAGTTCATGGTACACAGCTGGCACTCAGTACACCAGAGATTCTTGTCTGTGAACGCTCTGAAATCACATGGAATATTTTTGCAAATATGTTTGTATTTGTCTGTAGATAGGAGATCTGAACTCATATATTTCATCAAATTTCAAAGAGGTCCTGTCTGTGTCCTACAACAGGTTAAACACTCCTGGTCCAGCTGAAAGTGAGTTCTCTTCCCTTTCACCACCACTGCTGGACTGGCCCTCTGAGCTCCAGGGATCTTGCCTACCAGGAGTGGGGCGTGCGGTGAAGACAGGCCTGGGCTGGCAGAGTAAGGGCAGTTTTGCTATCTTGATTTACAAGACCTCTTGGGTTAATTCTAGCAGCATCAAAGCAAGCTTTTCTTCTGTCTTTCCTGTGCTCTGCAGGCCAAGAGTTTCTTGTGCTAAAATAAACAACTGAAGTTTCATTAGACTCCACAGAAGGAAGGAAAAGGTTTATGTTTCATACCTTTTATATTATATAACAACATTATTATGCAAATCTCAATTCTTCAATCTGTTTGGTTTATTTAAACTTAAAAAAAGCATTACATTCTATAAATAGAATAAACCACGTTCAATCCTGAGCATTTACAATAAATATGCAGTTGGTAATGTAGCCTCTGAAATAATAAATCACTTATCCTTGATGGTCAGGCTTTGTATATATCACCCTTAGATTTTTATTAAGCTATATTTGGCTGGAGGAGGCGTGTGTGGGGAAAGCTTCTATTTGTTTTAAACTGTAGAAATCACCCCCCAACACACACATATACATGCTTTATTTTGTATCCGTTGTACCGCTTACATAATCATGGAAATTATGATGTGTTTGTGCCAGCCAGGATTCAACTTGGTTTTACTTTGAGAAATCTGAAGTCTGGTCATAAAAAAGATAATTTGTTTATTTTCAGTCCATTTTGATCAGCTTTTCAAACATCATAGCTCTCAGCATAGAAGAAAATAAGCATTTGATGCCCAGTATTCCTGATTCATTCAGAGATATTACTCGAGAATTGTCTGATGCATGATTCAATACTAGCATCTGTGAGGGATATAAGTATGAGTGGTTACCCTTGAAATGCTTACAGTTTAGGGCAGAAGATTAGAGTGTCCCAGTACTCATAATATTTTTTTACAATTATTGGTTTGTGTGTTTCTATTATATTTAACATAAAATCCTGGTGACTTTTTGCAGAAATAGAAAAATCCATCCTTAAATTCATATGGAATCTCAAAGGACCTTAAATAGCCAAAATAATCTTGAAAAAACTAATAAAATTAGAGGTCTTATAATTTCTGATTTTAAAATTTGCTACCAAGCTGTAGTTCATCAGAACAACGTGGTACATTACTGGCAACAGGACAAATATATAGATGAATGGAACAGAACAGAAAGCTTGGAAATAAACCCTCACCTATATGATCAAATGATTTTCGGAAGGTTGCCAAGACTATTCAACAAAGAAAGGATGTTCTTTTTGGTGAACGTTATTGGGGAAACTGGATATCCATATGCAAAAGAATGAAGTTTTATCTTATTCCACATATAAAGATTAACTCATATGAGTGCAGTGGCACATGCCTGTAATCTCAGCATTCTGAGAAGTTGAGGCAGGAGGATTGCAAGTTTTAGTCCAACCTTAGCAACATGACAAGACCCTTTTTCAAAATAAACAGAAGGGTTAGAGATGTAACTCAATGCAAAGGTCTCGGTATTCCCCCCAGTGATCCCTCCCCCCAGACAGACAAAACACAAAATGTCAAAGACTTAAATGCAAAAACTTAAATTATAACCTTCCTAGAAGAAAAGAGAGCAAAACCTTCATGACAGTAAACCTGGCGATGAGACTCTTTTATGCTGTTGTAGAGAAGAACAATTAAACTAGAGGCTAGAGTTAAAGATCTGAGTTCAAAACTCAAAACCACCGCTTCCTATCTGTGTAATATCAAGCACGTTTCCATGCTTTTTGGACTCTGCCTTCTCATGTTAGAAGAGAAACTAGAGTAACAGCATGATGGTAAGGAAATTAATGCACTTAAAGGGCTTAGTCTCGTCCTGGTATACAGTTTATTGTTGTATGTGTTGGCCATTACTGACCATTCAGGGAGGCAGCATAATACAGCTATTTAGCAGGCGGGCTTGGCGTCAGATTTCCTAAGTTCATGTCCTAGTTTTACCGTTTACCATCTCTGTGACTTTGGGTGACTGCTTCATAAATAATTGAGGACATTTTTATTCTGAATAATGGAATTCATATTAGTGTTTATCTTACAAAGTTTTAGGGACCAAATGAGATAATCCCCTCATGTAGCTATTCAAAAGTGGTTAGCACTTCTACTGTTAGTTCTTCCGTCTGCTACTGCTACAGTGCTCGGCACAGCATTGGGCGCATGGCAGCTGCTCACCTAATGGACTGTCACGTTGCCTTAAACCACAGTGTCTAGCAAATGTTTAATATGGATAAATGTGTATTATACCCTATCAGGAAAAACAAGATTAAAAAGTTGAATATGAAATTTTATCTCCCCTGTGTAAGAAAAAAGCAGAGAAGAGGGATTAAAAGGAAATTTATTGAAATATTCAAAGTGATCAATACTTAGTTGGAAAAGTTATTTTTTTTATTTGTTTATGGATTCTTTTAAAATTTTGAACCATGAGCACATACTTTACCATTCTAAAATACCAAATATAGCTGAATTAGCTGGAAAGAGGGGCAAGAGTCAATTTTGTCTGCTGTCACTGGACATCCTGCCTTCTAAGAGTAGTGAAAGACCCTGTACAGTGTGAAGATGAAACGTTAAAGTTGCAGCCGCCCGGTGTCACTTCTGGGAGAGGGCAGGCACAGGGTCTGATGGGAGGTCTCCGCATCACGCGTCACGGCAGCTGCACGCTTGGAGGGACCACGGGATCTCCAGCCTGCTCCTCACTCTTGCTTCCTGACCGTGAGCTGAGTAGCTTTGCCCTGCCGTGTGCTGCCGTCACGATGTGCTGCCCGCCCACAGGTCCAAAGCAACAGGGCCAAGTGGCCACGGACTGAAATGTTCAAAACTGTGAGCCAAAACAATCACTTATGAAGAAAAAAGGCTTATCTCAGGCATTTTGTCAGAGTACCAAAAATTTAACAGCTCTGAAGAGGTGAATGTGGACAACTCTACTCTGCGTTGCTCATGTGTGTGCATGCGCCTGTCTCCCAGGCAGTCCGAGATCTCGCAGAAGGCAGAGTCTCTGCCAGACAAACCCTCGTGCTTTCGATCTGTCTAATTCAGGGTCTAGCACAGGCGTTTGGGGACTGGTGCGTGGATGTTCACTCGGTGCGCATTGGGAGGTAGACAGCATGGATGATGGAGTGAGAAGCTCAAGCTAGTTTAGCCACTAGAGGAGCCCACCTGCCTGGCTGACCCAGGGCTTCGCCACCGCCCAAAGGAGGCAGGCTGGAAGAGAGCAGAGCTAGACTGTGGAAAGTCAAACAACTGCCCACTTTGGACTGCGTGTGGCCTTTAAAACAGGCAGCTGCAGGGAAGCAATTACCACTTTGTAGCAGATTCAGTCTTTTAGCTAAATCTTGTCAAATGCAGTGACTAGAAAATAAATTCTTCTTGGAATATTAAAAATAGCATTGACATTATTTTAGATATATTGTTTGCTCATTGGAAACTCCAGGATAAACTTAGTCAAGTTAAAATTTTTCAGAATTGCATCATATATGTAAAATCTCCTCTCTGTCCACGCATTCAGCAGCCACAGATTCAATGAACCTGGGATAAAAAGTAGTATTCAGAAAATCGGAGTCTGTACTGAACATAGACTGTTGTCTGTCATTATTCCTTAACACTATAGTACAGCCAATATTTACATACCATTTATATTGTCTTAGCTCTTGTAAGCAATCTAGAAGTGATTTAATGCATACCGATGAATGTGCATAGTTTAAGCAAATATTACCCTGTTTTATACAAGACACTTGAGCCTCTGTGGATTTTGGTATCCACAGGGATTTCTGGAACTGATGCCCCACGGATACTGAGAGACGACTGTATATTCATCTCAATCTTTTATTATAGATATGCATACTTATATATATTTAAGCTATATACTGTTTGTACCTTGCTTTATTTTCTTTCAGTAAGCAACCTATTATGGTCGGCTTTCTCTAACTACAGGCATGTAACAGCTCATCATCTGGCTAATGGTTGCTTAGTATTTCATCACATAGATGTGCCTTAATTTATTTTTGATCACGTGTCATATGCTGGAGAGGCCATGGACAAACAGACCTGGTGTTTACTCTCATAGTGCTAAGTGACTAGAGGGAATTTAGACAATTAAACCAAGAGCAAGTATGCTAAGTACTGTGTGGGGGAAGTAGAAATTTCTCCTGGAGCAGAGAGGCAGCTGTCTCCAACTCGTAGCTACAATAATTATTATTCAAGTATGTACCTCTGTTTGTCATTAAGCATGTATTTTTATAATCTGGCTATCCCAATCAGGGCTAAGTGCCATCCATGAGGGCAGGAATGTAATCATACACACCCATGTGCTAGGCATTGTACTCTCAGTGCTTTTCAAGGTTTGCCGTTATATTAACTTTCTGTCACTGTGACAAAATACCTAAGAGAATCAACTTAAAAAGAGGAAAATTTTATTTCGCCTTAGAGTTTTGGCCCCATCACTTTGGGCCTGTGGTGGTACAGTATGCCAGGGTGGATGTGTGTTGGGGAAGAGGGGTGACCTCTTCACAGTGAAGAAACTCACAATGACCAGGAAGCAAAAAGGACAGAGGGGGAGGGGCCAGAGCCCCAATATGTCCTTCAAGGACACACGCCTGTAACCCCACTTCCTTCCACTAGGCCTCATCTCCTAAAGATTCTAACTCCTAATAGTGCTACCACCTGGTGACCAAGCCTTTCACATAGGGGCTTTTGGGGACACTTAAGATCCAAACTTAATGAACTAATATTTCTCTGAGTAAATTCCCATAAATGGAATTATAGCAACTGACATCTAAGATCCCACGTACACATAGAAGATTTATGTGTGTGTGTGTATGGGTGGGGGTGTGGGTGTGTGGGTGTATGGGTGTATGTGTAAACAATGAATCAGAAGGACTTTTGGTTTTGTCTTTTGGTGACATATAAGTAAACTTGATCTGCAATTTAAATCAGCAGCACCTTCAACATATATTTTGGTTTATTTGCTCTGCTGGTGGTGTGCCAAATGCAACACTATTCTTCCTTTAAGAAGTTTAAAACGTTGAGTACAAGGCAGAGAAATACATGTAACTTGTGTGTGAAAAAACAACCATTAAGCAGCATGTTTAAATAGTTATAATATTTAATGTAGGAGGCAATTTCCAAGTTCATTTTCATGTATAGCAAGTTGAGGACCACTGAATTAGATGCCTTTCTGAGTTCTGAATGATGTTCTCACTTGCTGCCTCTTACCCCAGGCCCTCAGTTCTGTCAGTATTCTTACAGGCCTGGTGACACCTCAGTTTCTACTTGGTGTCTTCCTAGACATTGCAGACAGGCATATTTCTCATTATCTGAATGTTTTAAACTGTGAGCTCCATGTGCCCATCATGTTTTTATTGGTCTAAATGTTTTATTTTGACCCATAATTAAAAGATTTAGGATTCCTACAACTAACTCTCCCTAAACAGGATATACGGCTTTTCTTGAAAACTGGAAAACTCAACCTCTGAGCCAAAAATTCCTATGTGGAAAAAAATGGTTAGAGTTGAGACATAGCTATGGCTTGTATGAGTCATACCCTCTTCTGTTCGACAGTCTCCACCACTCTCTGTTGCCTCCCTGTCTTTGAGGATGAATTCTATTTTCTGATTACTGGTATTTGTTCTTCTATTTTTCTTATAGCATATAAATACATTCTGAATCCCTATCACTATCAAAAGAGGGACAGAGTTTCCTGAGGTCTCTAAGTTGACCGGGCTAGCCTGGAACTTAGGGTCCTCCTGCCTCGACATCTCAGAGTGCTAGGACTGTAGGTGTTCACAACGATAAGCCTCAGTGTCTGAAATTGTCTGAGACATTATCTGTTCTTTCTCTCCAGCTCTGTCCTTCTCTCTCTTTCTTCTGTAAAACCCCCACCTGTTCTTTAATATGTAATGCAGAGTAAATATTGTATTACCCTAGGAGTTTTCCCAAAGAATATCTCCCATCCTGTATCTTCAGCCTTTCCTGTGCCTCACTGGTGAGTATCAGATCCCTCACTTACCACCCTTACCCCAACAGTACAAGGCCCCCTCTTTGGGAAACATGAGCTTCCCAGGGCACTTAGCCTGTCAGCATCTAGTTCCCCTAGAGCTGGGAACATAGTGGGTCTTCAGAACATGTTAAAAGGTTACATGTCACCGGGAACTATTTTTCTAGCATTTAATCTTCTTCAAAGTCTATTGATACAAGTCTGTTTAGTGTAGTCTGTTGTTTTTTCTGATTCCTGCATTTTCTTTTGTTTTTCATGGAACACATAGCACCGATTTCCTGTCAGGCTTTGCAAATAAATATCAAGGTCAGGGGCTGGAAACATTTCTGGAGCTATGGTGGTGTCTCTTGATTCCTCTGGGCCAAGAAATGCTTTCAACCCCAGAGGGCAGAAGTTTTTCAAAACAAGAGTGTTCCAATAAGGGTGTGTGCTTCCTCCGTGAACTGGGCCTCCTCCTCCTTGCTTTTTGAGTACTTGAGGAGGAATGGAACTTCTGGAAAGCCTTTGGTAGTTTTGAACCACTAAGTGGCCTAGGTGATGGGGCTGTGGTATTTCTCCCGGAGAGGTTCCTATAGACAGGGACATGGGGAGCCAAGGAGGGGAAGGTGCCCTTCTGAAGGGTCAGCAGAGAGGCCAGGCCTTCCTGCTCAGACTCACACTCCACTCTGCCACCTTCTGTTCCTTACCTGGGTTCCTGCTCTTATACTCACAGGCAGGTTGATCCTTGTGGCCTGGTGCTAGATTTGGGCCAGCAAACCCAGTTAGATGAATGAAGATGCAAGAGACAGAATATCTTTGTCGAGGGACCAGGGGGCTTCACTGGGATGAAGGGAATCCCTGAACTGGCTCAGACCCCCAGGTTTACTGAGGAACAACAAAGGCATAAATGTTCTATTGTGCAGAGATGTCTGTTTTAGGTAGCAAGGTAGGCAAGAAAGGCAATGTGACAGTTTGACTGAATAATTAACTTTTATCTTGTCTCGTAGGGAGCTTCCTTGTTTTCCCTGTAAGGTCTGTCTCTGCTCGAACTGGCGAAACATCCTGTTTTCAAGATGTTCTGACTCCTCGGAATTCTCAGTCTTCCACCTCCTGAGTCAGCTTGAGCAGACATTGACCCACTGGGTGTTGCAGGGAACTCCACAGCCTGGTGAACACGTGTAGAAGCCACACACCCATCAGGGCCAGAACAAATGTAGGGGAGTCCTCTTCATTGGCTTAATGCTTTCTTATGTTTGGTTAATAGCACAAACCTTCCCCCTTCCCTCCACCATACTTTTTGTCTTTGTTTTCCTTCTCTTTTCTTCCTCTTGAACACTTTGCTATTTGCTTGAGGTGAGCTCTATGCCTATCAAGTGCTAGGGACAGAATCAAACAAAGGTGTTTTGCATTAAGGACCTTCATCAGCCCATGGATGCTTCTTTCATCTCAAAAGATGTAGCATGCTGCTATGGCGAGTTGCAAGGGGTGGAGAGTTTGGGGTATCTGTCTAGGGGCCCTGTCTAGGACAGCTGCAGGAAGTCCTGGCCCAGAAGCCACCTCTGGGCTGTGATTTTAGTAGTGACAAGTGGGTGTATAATAAAGGTCTTCATAGGGAGGGTTTAATGTATTTATAATCTCCTCCAACTACCCCCAGCCCCATTTGGAATGGAAAAATAACACTTCTTCAATTACATACAAAGGGTTTCAGTCTGATTGCTGCACCTGCTGGAGTCATCAGGGAATCCAGGGTTTTGTCCCTCCAAAGGGTTCACTGCAATCCACATACATTCAGTAATACATAAAACTACTTCCAGACAGGGAAGCCTTCCAGTTCGGGAATAGTGAGATGATTTACAGTAAGGTCCTTTGCTATAAGCTGGAACTCTCTGACTGACTGAATTATACACAAATATGAAAATGGCTGCCCCCAGCCAGCTCCTTTCCAATTTGGATGGGAAAGGGGGGAGCAGTAGGGCTGTGGAAGCCTTCTCCACCTCTGGTGCCCAGCTCTGCCTCTGGCACACCTGCTGTTGGCTTCCATGTCTCTACCCCCACGGCTGCCCTTACATAAACTCCTTACATCTTGCTTGGATTATGGCTTCCACCTCCCACGTGTCTTTTGGCTTCCTATTTCCATGTATGTCTCCCTCATTAGTCAAATGAATATGTGCCTGATTTTTCTATCATATTTCCCTACAACCAGATTAAAATTCTTTGATAGCTTCAGGGGCTGGGGATATAGCTCAAGTGGTAGAGTGCTTGTCTACCAAACACAAGGCCCTGAGTTCAATCCCCAGCACCAAAAGAAAAAAAAAAATTCTTTGATAGCCTCATAATAGGTAAAGCCCAAACTCTTGAGTTTCAGAGTCCAGACTCTTGGCAATCTACATTCACTCAAACTGTCAAATTTTCTCTCCCATACTCCCTTGTCTACCCACTCCATGTGTCAAATTTATCAAACTCTTAAAATTTCCCCAATATACATTGTGTTCTTAATTTTCGATGCCTTTGTTCATCGATCTGTTATTTATTCATCTATCTATCTAATCAACAAATATTTCAATCTTGTTATAAAAAAACATAAACACATCAAGCATTGTACTTGATGCTGGGAATTCAGTGGTAGCAATGTTCCTCATCTTAAAATTTCCAGCCTATTGAGAGAGGCAGGCAATAGAGTGACCGAACAGACTAAAAATGATACTGTGCAGGCAGGATAGATAATAGGGGTCTCTGGGAGAAAAGGAGATAGAATTCTGCAGGGCAGGAGTTACCTCTTTCCAACAGACTGGTCAGGAAGTACGTGGAGGGTACAGTACTAAGACTTGAAAGGTGAGGAAAAACCCAGTGAGGGGGCTCCAGGTAGGGAGCATGTACAAAAGCCCCTGCATGGAGCAGCACTTTAGGCTCTTGAGACCCAATAAGTACCCGTGTGGAACAAAAGCTGAATGAGTAAGGAGATAAGGGGCTGGCGCAAGTGAGAGGGCTCTCAGCACACTGAGGAGTTTGAGTTTTATGTCAAAAGCGACGGTAACAGGCAAGACAGGTCAGGCGGAGGGGCAGGGAAGGGGTCAGAGGGGGGAGCTGAAGGGCAGGGAGACCAGCAGGGGGCAATTTCAGGAGCTCAGGGAAGAAAAATTCTGAGATGGATGAGGACACAGAGAACCACAGATCGACTGGAGATGAGTTGTGTGGAAATTGGCAAGTCTTAGTAAAGGACTAACAGTGGGACTTGGGGAAGGAGAAAGAAATTAATAATGCCTTCATTGGACTGAGGCTGGAGCAAGCCGGCCATGTACTGGAGAACACGGGGGAGAACCAGGTTTAGGAATCTCCCAGCTTCTTGTTGTTTTCCTTCAACAGGCCAATGAAAATGTCACTTCCGCTCTGAGACTTCTTATTCCCCAGGCAATGGTCATTGCTGTGCTCTTGGGGCTCTCATCATGAAGTTCTTTGCCACTTCCATCCCCTTGGATTACACGTGTCTGAAATCTAGTGTGGCCTGCATCACTGGCTGCTATTTTTTGTTTATTATTTAGCAGTGTTGTGGATGGAACTCAGGCCTCACACATGAGCTTCTTATCACTGATCTACACCCCCTAGCCCCTACCCTTTATTAAAATTTGTTTTATTTTGAGACAGGGTTTTGCTAAATTACTAAGATTCCCAGGCAAGACTCGAACTTACAATCTTCCTGCCTCAGCTTCCCAAGGGACTGGGATTACAGCTGTGCCTGGCTCCAGGCTGCCCTTTATCATCCATTGGTTTTCCTAGTAGATGGTGGCCCCTTGAGGACCCCTCTGACATGGGGTAGAGCTCTCTACTCACACAGGCGCCCCCTTTGGACATTTGGTGGGAGGAGCAGAGGTGGGGTCATGAGCGTTTCAGGGGCCTGGGTGTAGCCGTGCAGAATTGACTGGAAAGGGAAGCCAAGCTTCTTCCCAAGTGGGCCCACCTGGTGGCAGGTGACTGGCAGTGGAGGTCTGTCTTGTGCACGTGCTGGTGCCAGCAGAGGCACAGCTGCAGCTCAAGCCATACCCCAGAGAAATCAAATCAGAATCTCAGGGACCGGGTCCAAGGATAGGTATCTGTCAGAGTAGCCCAGCTGGTTTCCGGGGGTGGCCAGCTGAGAACCACTGGCCGAAGGAGAGCAGAACCTCAGGGCCTTCTTTTCTTGGGGGAGCTGTGGAGGTCATAGAAGAACCCTGCTCCTGGACAGTGTGCAAGGGGAGAAGAGGGATAAGGGTGAACTGTCAAAAAGGGCCACCTCCTGTGCCCCTGTTGTCTTTCTGTGGGTGCTGGAGTTTTGTGTCAAGACAGTATGAAGATGTGGTAGGCCGGAATGTGCCTGTGTCATAGAGACTCCAACCTCGGCTAACAGGAGGGAATCCGTTGTCAGGTTGTCATTCTAGCTATTGTCCTAAGCAGCCACCTCCCCGATGCAGCCAGCCCCCAACCCAGAGCATCAGGCCCCAACACAGTCGCACACTTGGAGACACGGGGCAGGTTTTGATCCCCTAGTGGCGAGTTATCCTCCACGGGCTTTCCTCTGGCAGAGCATCCGTTTTTCTTCAGTTGCCAATAAAAATCTCCAGCACTGTTCTTTCTCCTTCGCTTCCTTCTATTGCTTCTGACAGAGTTTGCCAGTTAGCTGAGGTCAGGATTTCCTTTTTACAAACAACCTGCTTTCAGTCAGCGGGGCCAGAGGTTTCCTAAATTACAAACCCTTTCATTTCTTCTGCCACAAGTCATCCTGTCAGTTTGTATAATCACACAGAATGGAGAGAAATGGAAATGCTCAGAGAAACACTGAAAGAAAGACATGCTCTTCGTGCTCTCACGAATGTGCGCATCTGGACTTTCAAAAAAGCTCTCCCGAATGGGATGTTCAGAACTATTTCAACTGAGGCTTGTGTGGCTGTACATAATGTGAGTAAAATCTGCAAGGAAATTTCTTACAAGTCTTAAATGAACACACAAGTGTCCATCGTTGCTGTGTTCTGTTAAGCAAATGGCCTTCTTCATATTCATTTGAATTGGGAAATAGCCATGTCATATGCAAATATTCTGAAAAGCAAATTTTAAAAGTTATTACAAAACTCTATGTATATGTGTGTGTGTTTCTTTTGACATTTGTAAATCCTCACTGGAAGACAAATTTTAAACCAAATTTAGGAAGGATGACAGAATTGAGATGCTGAAGTTAAAATAAAAATCCAGACATCATTTGAAATTGCTCACTGTGAACATGAAGCCCACAGGCCTTGAAAACTGAAGGGGACACCTAAAATCACCCTTTATGCAGTGGTAGACCAGGGAGTAAAAACCAACCTTTAGTGGACTCATCACCCTTATTTTTTCATGCTTCTCTGTTGTATCCGAAAGGGTGGACTGAGGTCATGTCATTGCCTTATTTGGCTGTGACCCCTTGAACAGAGCACTTAACCCAAATTTTGTAATCCATAAAATAAAAAGGGCTCAACTAAACAGTACTGTAAGTCTAGTGCAGTGTATAAGTACCACCCATAGGAAAGGTTGTGGGTTCTAAGACAGAAACCAGAGAATAATTTCTGTCCTATCTTCTTTTTCTTTCTCCCATGAGGTGGAAGCAGTCACGCTCATGTGCGACAGGAACACAAAGCCTGAAGTTTTACTCTGAGGCGGACAGTTAGGCCCTGCCTGGTTGCCCGCTCCTGGCCCCTCATCACTCCTTCTCTGTGCTCCAGCTGCATAGTCCTGGGGCTCCCCATTCTTTTCCTTTCCCTTCCTGAGCTTGTTGTTCCCCTTCCTGACCTTCCTAATGTAGGGACCCTGGCAGACTCTTCTCTGTTCCCACCTCTGCTTGGGCCAAGTCTTCCCCTGCCTTTAGGTCGCTACTAAGCCATCAGTTCTTTGGAAAGCTTCTCCAGCCTGCTCACACTAGCTACACCCCTTGCTTTCATTAGTACTGTGCATGGAGCCCTTCACAGAGCTGCAGTGAATTCTTTAATAGCCACCAGCCCAGTGGTCACAGGGACCAAGACTGTCTTTTTTTAGCTTGATCTCTAGGCCAGGCCAGAGCAATGCAGTACATGTCTGTATGGTCTATGCCTTTGAAGGGCTAGTTCGTTCTCTACTTGGGAGAAAAAAAAAATGTGAAAACTTACTCAGTGTGAAGATAGGTAATATTAATGAATTTGCCAGGTAGTATCTCAAATAAATTTATCTATCTATCTATCTATCTATCTATCTATCTATCTATCTACCTACCTACCTACCTATCTATCTCTATTCCTTACAATCCTCTGAAATACTCATTATTCCCATTTACAGATGGGGAAATGAAGGCACTGTGAAGTTAGATAACTATGATGGGGAAGCTGGGATTCTAGGCAGTTTGCCTACAGAAGCCACATTCTAAACACTGGGCTGTCCTATCTCACAGAAGTGCAGAGATGCTTTACCTGGGACAGGTCTGGGTTCCTTTTGTGTCTCACTGGACCATCTGATGCACTAGCCACTCTGGTCATTGCTGTCACTAAAGGCAAACCCAGATATCCATTCCCACCATCCAGGTCTGAGTCTGACCTGTGCTCACCTGGCCTGCCCAATAGCCTACCACAATCGTTTCCCCACTTCTCTTGCTCTTTACAGCCCATCCTGCATGCAGTAGCCAGAGTTCATTTGAAAGAGTACACTAGATCATACCCCTGTGTAAAACACTCACTGGGCTCCCCTTTAGTACTCAGAATACAGCTAAACTCCTGACCAGGCCCTCAAGGTCTTCCTAGTCTCTCTTTCACAAAATCATCTACTCTTTTCCTCTTGGGCCCATGGATGTGGTTTTCATTCCTACAATACAAATGCAGAAGTATTCTCTGCTGAGGGCCTTTGCCTTTCTGACCTGACTGCCTCATTCATTTGTTCAGTAATTCATTTATTGTCTGTCTCTACCAACTCCAGTGTACACACCCAGTCCTACACTGAGCATAGTGCCAAGGGAGAGACCCAGTGAGTCGGTCTATTAATTGGAATATGGACTGCCAATAAAGACTGGGTGGGGGTGAGCTGTTCAAGAGAAGGCACTAACACTGCTTGCCACCATGGGAGAGAAGACCCTTGAGAGCAGGAGGGACTGGAGCCGGCCATGATCTGGGTGGTCTGAGGCTGAGGTCACCGCTATCACCAGTCATGCTCTGAGAGGTGAGGCAGAACTGTCGGAGCTGTTTGGCCCATCCGAGGGCCTGATGAATCAGCCTACGGTGCTGAAGTTTGTTCATTATAGTAAAAAGAGTCGATGCTGAGACGAAAATGCAGAGTGCATTTGGAGGTCTCTAGAATGCCAGGAGGAGGAATCTGTGCTCGACTCTGTAGTCAAAGAGGTAGCATTTTAAATGCTGTGGCCAGTGGGTGTCATGTTAGAAAATTCATTTTCTGAGTGTGTGCCTATCTTTCATACTGTCTTCACCTAAAACCTAATAATCCCTTCGCTCCCACCTCCGTACCCTTCCTTAAACATTTTCCCAAAACTCTCTTCCTTTTCAGGGTGGATATCTCATTATTTAAGCTGCTTTGGCCCAGTGTGTGCACGCGGAAAATACACATCATGAGGCTGATGAATGGGTCAGACAACTGTACCTTTGATTTTTCAGATGTTTGCATATATGAATGTTGTATTTCTAAAATTAAATTCTCAGGAGGAAGGAATTTGTGCTGTTTTATAGCTCTCTGTCAGTGATTAATCTGGCACATCACAGAGATATATGTTGTAGACGTTCTTCTTTTTTTTTTATGAATCTGCCTGATATTGCTATCCCTTGGGTATTTAGGTAGCTAAATCTATGACCTGCAATTGAGGATATTTTATGTTGAATTCTCTTCTATAGTTGATAAATTTGAGTCAAGGTCCAGGTTGTGTAGTCTGTAAGAAACAGCTTTTCCGGGCATCAGTTCTTACAGTGATGAAAGAGATGGCCATTGCCTTCAAGTTCTGAGAAAGCCATCACTGCACTTGCTTCCTACAACTTCCTTTCATTGGACTTCGAGTGTTCTAATGCAACCAAGATCCTGCTACTATTTCATATAATTGAGAAGAAATGATGATGCTGAGATTCAAGGAGTATACAGTACTTCACAAATCAATTTTATTAATTTAAACACAAAATTAATGAAGAAAAATTCTGTACACAATTGTGGACACAACACACCTTTTTACAGTAAGGCCAAGATAAATTTTGTCTCTTTAATCTGCATAAATGTAAAAAGGAAAAGGTTAAAAAATTGTCAACTTCTGTTTGCTTCAAGCAAAAAAAGGGAAAAGAGAAACTAATTCAACTGTTAAACACTTTGGAGAATTCACAAGTGACTAATTCTAGCAGCAACATGAACCTTTGGAAAAGGATGGAGTAGCTCTTTACTAGTCTGGGTCCAAGCTGGTGGCCCCCACCCACGTAATATTAAAGACAGCTCATCCAGAGAGTGATTCCACAGCAATGAAAGCTTTAGAGGGGACTCACTAGCGCCCAGAGAAATCAACAGCTTTTGGAGAAACTTACTTACGGATAAAACAAAGGTGACAATTTTTATTTCCCAAGATTTATGCTTATTATGTAGTACACGATATAAGAGGAGAGTAATATTGTTTTGGTGACGATGACTGGGCCATGTCCATTGATGGCAATGAACTCAGTGGCGAGGAAGACAGAGTACAAATGGAGCGAGTGATGCAAAGTTTGGTTGCTTTCCAGCTATGTGCTAATGTCCCCCTTTATCTAAACGAGAAAATGCAGGCACAATAATAATTCTGAGCACATGAAAACTCTGCTAGTCTCCAATTCACAAACCAACCATTTTATTAATAAAATATATCTATCATCTATATTCTTTCCGTGGGATGAAGCATTTGAATAATCATTTTTCCAAGTAGTTACATATTATACATTAGTGTAGAAATGAAAAGATGAGGTGGTAAGAGGACTTTTAATGTTTTCAAATCAATTAAACTGTTATGTTATTTTTTATCAAGGGCCTCCTAACCTCATTTGAAAAATTAGAACTGATGGGAAAAAATATTTGGAAAACAAAATCCTTATTGACACTTAATATTCATGCTTTTGGTCTTGACAACATTATTTTTTTTAAAAAAAATCCATTATCTACATATTTATACCCAATCCTCGGATAAGGCACCGCACGTAAGTTTGTGCACATGTGGCCTCAAGCTTTACTATCAAGGCATTACTACCTTTCCATATCATTTCACTAAACAATATGTAAAAGAATCATCCATTATTACAAATTTACACCAAAAATTCTTTCTGTACATGATTGTCTCAGTGATGTACATATTATACGCTTAAATTAGACATACTTTACTTTGCAATGTGCTAATATTCAAAGAACTTGCCACGTCGTGAGGCGAAGGTCTTTAATCATTTATTTTTCGTTATGATCTCTTCAGTTATTTGATGTCAAAAAGTCTGTCTGGGAGAATTATATGGTATATGAGTTCTACCTCAGTAAATCTGTTTTTTAAAAAAGTCTGTTCATAAATAAGTAGAGATGTACAGATTACCCTGGGTATGAGACACCAAAAAGTAAACCTTCACGAGGAAATTCCTCCACTGGTATTTGGGGATACGTTTCGGTCTTTGATGTGCAATCAGATTTGCTGTATTCGAGAAAGTGTTTCTGTCACATTGAAAATGCTAAAAGCTGAAGTGTTCGCAGGTCCTTTCTTCACAGGTTTGAACCGTGTAGTGACTGTGGCGAAGACGCATTACGCTGTGCTGAAACGTTTGCATGGCTTACTTTCATTGGATTCACAGTACTAGAGTCAACAGCTGTTCTGAAGAACTAGATGTGGTCCTCCATTAACTGCAAGGGCGGAAGTCAAGACCGACAGCAGCTGCACATCAGTATGTCGAAATCGCTGTGTTCTGGAGTCCAGTGCTGACACGAGACACAGGCCTGTTGGATTTGGCCCAGGTCACTTGTGCGGTTTCCTAGCACCTTGTGGCTCTCACAGGTACTCCAGTTCCAAGGCGTGATGTAGGGCCATGAGGTCTGAGTGACTGGAGACCCTCCAGAAGGGCATCGCGTGCTGCAGGAGGGGCAGACACATGGTGAGGGCAGAGACTGCACCCAGGACAAGCCTTTCCAATGCTGCAGAAATCCACTACATGCTTATCCTCTCGTTTCAGTATTGTGAAAATTGCCAGCTATTTTCTTAACATCACAGCTGTTAAATATTCAAACTTGATCTTCCCTGAAGAATACTGGACTGAGTTTTAAAATACAAGCTAGTCTGTTTCTTTTAAGAAGGTGATAGATACTCCTTAACTAGATCTACTGTGACTTGGATGCCAATCCTGAAATTTAAGTAAAACAGTGTGAATGAAATTTTTCTGAAAAAAGCTGCCTCTCAAAATATGTATCTAGTGGATTTTTAATGTTGAAAGTTTAAGAAGTTTTTTGAGTATAAGCAGCTTTCCTTAGTGGGTAGCAGTTTATATTTTTCCAAACTTAATTTTACTCATATAGGAGGCAACTTCTTTTTTCATTTATTTCCACCAGTTGTTCTTCATATTGACCTTAAAATTACTATCATATGGAAAGAATTTTAAATGGACATCTAAGATCGGTCTCTGTGTGAGTTTTGTAGTTGCTGTTTAAGTCACTGATCTAAAAAACAAGTTTAAATGATGGGAATGTTTGTGAAACTTTTGAATAAACAAGAAAAACAGGACAAAAACACATTACCTCAATCCACGAAGGGTGAAAACATGATGGCAAACTTCTGCTCAAAAGGACTATGGTATGTACTTATGCATCATCAAAATCTTTCTCTTAAATAAGAGAAAAATAATACCACCTTTTGAAGGACAAGATTCTGCTTAGTCCATAAAATAATAAATTTTTAACACACAAAGTGGGAGGCTGAAGTTTAGCTTGCAATTATAGTTCTGAGATATTTGGGAAAATTTCAGACTAAGAGGAAAATCTAGCATGGGTAGAAACAGAAGCCAGTTTTTTATACTATAGGTAATAATAAAAGTTACTGCTTTGATATAGATCACATGGCTGTTGTATACTGGGATGCAAACCATTAAGTATATTAATAGTATGTTTGCCTCAGGTCATATACCACATTCCAGCCTGGATTCAGGACTACTTTGGGGTAGCTCTGTATCTCTGTTATCCTTCAAGACAGTCCAGAAATGAATACCTAAGATCTTTTTATAGATCGATAGACGGATATTCTACTTGGCACCATTAAATTTTAAGATATACCACTGTGCATTCAAGGTTTTTTTTTTTTAATCTTGCAAGCACAAGATCTAGGTGTAGAAGAACTGGAGATACTTATGGCCTTGAGAAATCGTCTTACACTCTGTGGTGAGTGTAAACAACCACCACGAAAATTCATCTTTGTGGTTTTTTGCTGGATACTGGGGATTCATCTATGTGTTTTAAGAGGAGTATGAAGTGGGCAATTATCTTTGCCTGGAGAACTGGGGAAATACCTGGAAAGAGGAGTCGACAGGGTGAGCATTCAGAAGAGCACTCTGAAGGCTCTGTGGGTTGGGACACAGAAGATAAAGGAGAAGCTCATATTTAGCATTGGCCGAGCGTGAGAAAGACACGCTTGGTGACATGACTGGCTGTAAGAGCCAGGTGGCGCAGGGCAGGAAAGTTACATTAGATATGTGTCAGTACCATGCCAGGTGCTCAGAGATAAATTGGTACTGTTATCAGTATCATTATTATATTGATGAAAAAACAAACTTCGAGGAGGAGAGAGGTTTAAATTACAGCGGTGAGGACTGAAGCCAAGAGTCCCAGCAGGCGTCCACTGGCCCCGGAGCCTGTTTGCTACCCGTTCTGTGCAGAAGTCTTAATCAGCTGTGCAGTTAGCAGCACAGCACAAGTTAGGGCAGACACACTCTCCCACCCTACTCTGCTGGAGAAGGCAGAGTAATTGGAAAAAGAAAGTATTTTTCTTTTTTCCTTATTCAAACAAATTCATGCATATTGTAAAATACAGAACCACATAAATATAAATCCCTTCTTATCTGACTGCACAAAAATAACCACCATAAACATTTCTGTTTTCCTATGTACACACACTGAAACATAATTGAAATTAGCATACATATGCGCACATACATGATGGACCATTCAGCACCTTGCTCATTCTCATACTAAAATTCACTCTAGACATTTTATAAGGACGCCATTATTTACAGAGTTTTCAAGTATCCAACTGTAGCTGATATTTAGTATGTAACCATCTACTGTATTTGGTATCTATTTTTGTAACCATTTTATTTCTAATTGTGTTTTTCATATTCTCTTTAACTTGCCAGTGATCCATTGCCCTTCCCCAAAGCTCCTTTTCATTTATGTACTGTTATTTCAAGATGTAACTGCTAAAGGCTCTTCTGTAGCCATCCAGAAACTTGTAGAATAACTATCTTCACAGATACATGTAGGAATACTTGTCAGGTGGGAGGCTTTTCTTTCAGAACAAGATCAAATGTTTTGCTCGATGATTAACTGAAATTAGATATGCTTTCCACAGATGATTTTTCTACATATACAACCACTATCAATACAAACCTGAAATCTATGGTGCACGCAGAAACACATAGTGAGGAATGCCATAAGTAGCAGAGAAAAAGGAACTGAAAAAAAAAAAAACCCAGCTAATTCTGTGCTACGTGGTTAAGCTGTAAATTGGGGGTTTAATACAAAACACTGGACGCATTCAGTGGCTATAGTCTCATCTGTACAGGTAGAGGGCCGATGCCAGCCTAAAAACACACTTAGACTGTTTTAAACCATACTCACAACACTATCTCAAAAGGTGAGATTTATTCACAAAGAGCCCTGAATTGGTTTGTTTACTGGCACTGAAATCCTAACAGTTTTAGGCTTCCTGGAGAGCACGACTAAGAGACACCCGGCCACGAGCACCCTAAACCAGTTCAAATGATGAACCGTACCTGGAACGTATGAAAGACAGCTCACCGCAGGGCAGTGGCACCGATGCTATTCCTTAAAGCAGATGCAACGACTGTTGGCAGATTCTGGGGACAGCTGCACTGATGACGTCAGACGTTACTTGAAGGGTAATGATGTCTGCTATGCTCAGTAGTTAAAATAATGTGCTCCTCTAAAATATGTCTGCTTACTATCAAGTGGATGATCTAAAGAAAACCAAGTCCGGGGAAAAGATCCACGGCTCAAAGTCCTGTTGCTAGATAATTAGAATTAATACTATACAATAATACTTTCCCTAATTTAACTAGGCACAGAATTGATGGAAAGATTTTACGCGTTTACAAGAGCTTCCCGTCACAAGTGGGTGCAGACTTTTCCCATGCATCAATGTTAGCCCCCGGAACAAATATTTCTTATATGAAATTAGAGAGAAATGATGACAGAAGAGGAAAAGAGAGATACATGCTATAACAAGGAGGCCTAGACTGTACCCTCCACTCTGATAATAGCTATGGGTCTTGCCATTATGGTACCATCTCCCTGGAGCCCCAGTTTGTTTATCTATAAAATGAATTTAGTGGGAATAACTCAAAGTCACTTCTAGGTTTATGTTGTTTGTTATCAAAGCAAAGGCCATTACCTCTATAGCACTGTAGCTGCAGGATGAATACAATATATATAATACATAATACATATAAGACGCAAGCATCTACTGCCCAGACAAGATAGAGCTGATGAAACAATTTGATTACACTGTGAGGCAGTTGATAAACTCAGGAGAACTTGGTTATATGCTAGAGAAGGTGAACTGGGCTTGTGTTGAACTGGAAGAATGGACAATGTCGGAGAGCTAAATGGTCAGGGGACAGGACTCCAGTTAGAAGGAGATGCATATGTGTGACAAAGCTGACAGGTGAGATGCACAGAACATTTTCAGTCACTAGTCTAGAAGTAATGCCACTAGAATGGTGTGTTCATATAAAGACTAATAAATTTTCCAAGGTAAAAGCAGTCAGAATATCTAAGGAGCTGAGATTTTTATCTTGTAAATGGAAAGGAAAGGAGGCTAGTGCTCCTTCAATGCTGGGAGACAACAGAAAGAAAGCGGAAGTCAGGGAAGGATGGATTTGGAGGTGTGTGCATGGTGGCTAGCAGAGAGACCAGGCAGGGTGACAGAATATAGTGAATGCAATGGGTGGGAGACATCTGTGAAGAGAAAATCCACTTGAGTCAGTGAAAGGTTGGAAGTGGAGCACACCCAAACAAGTCTGAGTGGGTGGGTGAATAGTTTAGGACCGCTGAATTGAGAATCAGTGAATTCGGCCATTCAGAGGGGTACGGCATGTGATAGCTAAATGGAGCTATCCCACCAAGTAACTGAAGCCCAGAGGCCAGAAACAGAGCTACTCACAAATCTTACCAGAAATGACAGCTGGATGTGTGACATATGCACAATTAGTTTATCAGGAGTAGGCATTCACTGAGAGAACTGGGTACCAAGGGCTAAAGCAGCACACATCTTGGGTCTTTCAAACTAAAGTATTTCCTGATGGGAAAATGTAACACATTCTTCCTGCTCCTCTTGTAGGTGAAACTTTCCAAATCCCCTTACTCTGCCCTTCCTTGTCTGACATTTCACACTTATCTTTCTGGTTACATAGGAAATCCATCGTATGAAAATCTGGGTCCATGGGAATTATGTGTGAATCGAATTTTTGCTGAATAATTTTAAAGTGTATTAATAAAATCTTCTGAAATAAAAGCACTTATTCTTCTCTTTATGGTATTCAAATCCATACCACAGCTACACTTGCATGAACCACAACACAAAGAACATTTACTGCAGAACTGTGTGTCATAGCAAATACTGGAGCCCACCTCGTGTTCAGCCTCAGGGACCAGTCAAATAATAGCAGGTCCACACAATGGAATATTAATGCAGTTACTTAAAAGGATAAGAAATGCATAGATCTACATACTGATATAGATAACTGCTAGGATAAGAATAGAAAAAAAAAGTAAAATTTCCATTTGTGTTAAAAGACTATCTACTGGGGCTGGGGATTTAGCTCAGTGGTTAGAGTGCTTGCCTAGGAAGCGCAAGGCTCTGAGTTCGATCCCCAGCACCAAAAAAAAAAAAAAAAAAAAAAAAAAAAAAAAAAGACATCTACTGTGCTTTTGTATGCATGTTATTTCTAGAGGGTTTGCATAAGGAGGTGCAAATACAGAGACCTCAAAAGTTTGTTCTAGCAACTCATAACGAAATGTTTTGCAATACTGCCTTTTCGTTATTTCTATCTCTGCTTTCATTCTAGACAGAAGTGAGCTTTGAGCATGAAGATGAACACGTAAGTGATCATTAAGTGTTAATGAACAAATTACTTTACAGTGAGCACAGTGAATTGCATCATTATAATCTTTTACATGTCCCACTTAAAACTAAAAAAAAAAAAAAAACCCAAATTAAATTACAATTTTTAAAGTAAAAGTGTTTTGTATTTTTCTCCTAAGTTTAGTATCAAGTAATATTGGTCAGGTTCTCAGTTTTGTTTTCGAGTGCACATTTTTTGGAGGGGTGCTGGGGATCAAACTCAGGGCCTTGCACTTGCTAGGCAAGCACTCTAACACTGAGCTAAGTCCCCAACCCTTAGAGTGCACATTTAAAACAAACATTTTCTGATAAATCCTTTGTCATTCACTATGCAGAAAATGGATGTTTGGTATTTTCCCCCCATGCTATTTGCAAGGAATTTATTTTGAATAGTTTCCTGAAAAGTAAATAGGGTTAGTTTAGTGTAATCTAGATACTAACATTTTGTTTTTTAAAATCTATACATGTCTATTTCTCACAAGTGATGCTATACTGTAAACAACTAATTTTATGTTTAAAAAGAAAAGCCTGATTTTTCTTCTCTTTGGAAAAAGTATTTGAAGATGTTTGATTTTGCAGAACATTTTCATGCTTAAATGTCCAGAAATTCACTGGCTCACCATTTTATTTAGTAATTTAAGGTGCTCAGTAACTAAAGTATCAGAATTAATGATGTGTTTTTAAAAGTTTAATCATGAATGTAAAATCAGAAGAAAGCAGATAACTAACTATATAGTGATACAGTATATCTGCCTCCAAAAAAAAAAAACAAAACAAAAACTGCACTATTTTAATTTTAAAACATATAAATTTTTAAAAACTGAAATACTTAAGTGAAGTTTATAGTTTGAAAAACTTTGCATGGTCAGAGACATAACCGGGTTCAAACTCTAGTTTGGTGTCTTTCTCCACCCCAGCCCTTTTTATTTCTAAGTTAGGGTCTTGCTGAGCTCAGCTAGCTACCCTCTGGCCTCAGCCTCCGCGTCCTGGAGTGCTGGGGATACAGGCATGTGCCACTGTACCCTGATATTCTGGCAACTTTCTGGCTGTGTGATTGGGCCAAGTTATTTAATCTTCCTGTGCTTCATCTGTGAAGTGGGTCTAAGGAGTCCTTCCTCACAGAATTATTGTGAAAATTAATGCCCAAAAGAAGGATTGGGATACAAGGGCTTTAAACTTACTAGTAAGTCTTGTTATTCATCAGGATAATGATTATTCCCATGGCATAGACAGCCATCTCATCATTTACTTCATTATCTTGAGTTTTTATACAGTATATTGTAGAATTGTAGGGTCTTTTTCTCCTATTATATATTCTCTACTTCTGTGCAGAACTCCACTTATTCATTATTGATTGTAAATTATTATAACCATGTCTCTTAATTCATACATAAAACATTGGTATTTGTGATGGTTGATTGATTGTGTCAACTTGTAAGAGAAGCTTAACTAAATTGGTTTAGCAATTCTACACCCCAGGGTGTAGAAGATCCACCCTAGGGCGGCCCATTCTCTAGATGGTATAAAGGGGAAATGAAGAGGGATCTAGGCCTGCCGGTTTCTTTGGATCGGTTTCGCTTCCTTTGGAGGAGCTCCAGACCTTCATCTGGATACTTCCGACCTCTAGACCTTTGCCTGGACCCTTCAGACCTTTGCCTGGATCCTTCGGACCTCCAGACCTTCGGCTGGGCCCTCCGGATCTCCAGCTTGCAGACGGACCCTCTGCACGCTTCCACGCCTGACTTGTAAGAAGTCCGAGGAAGCCAAATTGTAAGCCCTCAAATATTCATATATCTACCATTGTATCTGTTTCTCTAGAGAATACTGACTAATACACTATTTAAACACTAGTTAATTTTAACAAGGCAGACAAAACATTCCTTTACAGTTAAAAAATAAGAGTGTTTAGATCATCACTGAACAAATAAGTTGATAACATCTGCATCTTTTGCAAGCTAATAGGAATTAGAATCTCAAAATTGCAAACACAGAGAGGCAGGTCTCGTTGTGTGGAGTTTGCATCAGATATTTTTGGACTCATTATGTATAGTAATCATGGAATAAAAGTTGAAGCTAAGAGGACTTATTCATAGTGAAAAAAATAAAAAAAAAGGTTCTTTGCCTAATTTCTTTTTGGTGTGCCCAATATAAAAATTGTTCTCACTGTTTGTCTTTGGACATGTTCTCTGTTCTTCAAAGACAGGATATGATCTAGTCCTACCAGTGCTTTTAATTCTAACAGCAAACCAAGATTTCCTGTTTTTCATGTTGTGCTCATGGAAACCAAACTTCTAACACACTTTTCAGAAAGGTTTAAGAAGGCAAACTTTGATAGGAATTGAAGGGTTTTATCTGTGTTACTTGCATTTGAAGTGAGCACTTTCATATGATCCCCTTTACCTAGCACAGGCTAGGAAGCCACAGTGGACAACTTTCTTCTGAAATTAAACTTTTAAACTTTTGGTGAATGTCACAGAGAAGGATAAGGCGGGAGGACAGATTCACACCTTGACCCAGGGCCATGTTGCTGAGAGGTACAAATCTGTTCCAGGCCTCACTCTCTACCTGGAGGTCCTGAGTAGGAATGGCCTGGGCATTCCAGAGGCTTTTCCAGAAAAACCACTCTTGAGTAAAGAGAGATGCAAATTAAAACAATGCTGAGATTCCATCTCACTCCAGAAAGAATGGTTATTATCAGGAAATCGACCAATAACAAATGCTGGTGGGGCTGTGGGGAACAAGGCAAGGAACCCTCTTCCACTGTTGGGAGTGTGGACTGGTGCAACCACTGTGGAAATCACTTTGGAGATTCCTCAAAAACTACTGGATCAGTCCAAATTGACCCAGATATTCCCCTTCTTGGTATTTTCTCAAAAGAATTAAAAGCATCATACCACAGCAATATATGTGTTCCCATTTACAGCACAATTCCTAATAGCTAAATTTTGGAAACAGCCCAAATACCCAACTGATGAATGGACAAAGATGATGTGATTTTTTTTAATACAAGGGGGTAATACTCAGTCATAAAAAAGGATAAATGCGACATTTTTAGGTAAATACGTGCACCTTGAGAACATACTCTTGAGTAAAATAAATCAGACACACATGAGTAAATATTGCATTGTTTCTCTGAGAAACTGAAAGTGTAATTAAGAACCAGAATGTATAATAGATATTGTGAAGTAGAAAGTGTTCAAAGGGGAAGGGGAACCGGAGGAGGAGGAAGGGAAAAGAAAAGATGGAAAAAATCGAAAGAAAGCTGTCGTAAATGAGGAAAGGAGGAGTCGAAGGAAGGGGAGGGGAAGGGAAAGGGTAAAAAAATTACTGTTTATCTAAATTGTACCAATAAAATTTATATTAGAAAAAGGTTCTTACAGACATTCTCTTTAAATCTCCAGGATTGAGTTTTGGGAGTTCTTGAAGACTGTCCAAAGGGCTAACAGATGTACCTAGTGATGAGAGTGCTTGGCCACTGTGAAGTGGGAAGATCAGACTTAAATGGCAAATGCTGCTTTGCAACAAGCATTAGTGGCCTGGAAGTGGGCGTGGGTGTCCAGGGGTACCAAGCACACTCCAATGACTCCTGATCCTGGGCAAAACTCTGGCATATCAGCGAAATCATGAGCTATTGACAGGATTGGGGTAGTACCTAAGCTTTTACTGGAATTCAGAGGAAGTGAAAGTGAATTTAAGCTATCTTCAAAGGCTGTGCTCAGGGCTGCAGCTGTGACCTGGAACTTTATGAACTGGAATATTGCAAATGAGCTGAATTGTATCCTTTATGATAATATTCAAGGAGTACTCATGGATTTGTGTGTAGGGATGGAAGGGGAAAATTATGCTACTGCTTATTGTCATAAAATATTTAATGTTCTCCAAGAAAGATTTATGTAGTTGTAAAACAACCTGAAGACAGTGTTGAAAACAACAGTCCAAGCAAAATAAGACCTCTACCTCTGAAGCTCAGATTTTGTTGCTGAAACAGCCACACACACAAGTAGTTAATATCTATCAGGCTGTTTTATGAGAATTACATATCTTAAATAAATTCAATTTTTCAGCATAGGGCAGAGAACTAGCTATTACTATCCTTGTCTTTAGACAATAAAGAAGAAATGGAAGGGTTAAGAAGCTGGTTCAGTCATGGGATCGGTAAGTGGCAGAGACACAGTTCAAAGCCAGGCTGGATCAAGAAGCCTCGCTATTTACCATGACAGCCTGTCCAGTTACAGTGTGGATGATGATACAACTGACCTCCACAAAATAAAGGCAGAACATGAGCCCTAAATACTGAAGTGACAGAGGGGCCTTGCAGCAAAGATCACTCCAGGGAAAGGCAGCATCAGGGAGGAAGTGCTGGGCCTGGTTAAAGGGAGGCCTGACAGTTTGGATACGTCATGTGTTCATGTGCTGGAAACTTAATTCCCAAATTCATATGTGGATGGTACAGTATTTGAAGGTGAAGCCTGAGAGGGAATTAATTAGGATTCGATGAAATCAAATGGTATCAGTGGCTCTGTGAGCAGAAGAGAACTGAGCTAGCACATTGGCTCTCAACTGACATGTGATGCCCTCCTTTGCGTTATCATGCAGCAAGGGGACTTTCACCTTTGGACTTCCCAGGCTCCAGAACTCTGAGCCAAATAAACCTCTACTCTTTAAAAATTACAGTCTCAAGTATTTTGTTACAGGAACAAAAAATGGACTAAGACCAAAGGTCAGCAGATGCACGTGCCTGCAGTGTCACACGGAGGAGGGAAAAAGATCAGAAAGCAGAATATTACCAGATTTCAAAGACCCCAAGTGTCAGGCTAAGGAATGTGCACTTCAAAAATGCAAGGAGATGTCAAATGAGGCAGCCTGTGCCATAAGAAATGACAGAATTACACTCACAGAGATTCGGAAGAATAAAATAAGGCACAAAGGGCAAACTGGGAGTCAAGAAACTGACAGGTTTACTTCTTTCTGAACCTTGTGGGGAAGGCAGGTGAGTCAAGTTCTCCAGGCCAGCAGATAATTTTCATCCTGCAAGTCTACTCTGGTCACCCGGTAGAGGCTTCCCAAAGTGACATTTAAACAGTTCTTAGGCTGCATCAAGGCTCACATACCAAGTATGGACCATCCGGCCATGTCTATGTCTTCCGTAGATGTAGAAAGGGGCATGCTGGCTCAAGAACGGTATGTGTGTCCTCCCTGTTGGGTGCTGGCCACACTGCTAAGCTGCCTGTCTGCTCCCAAGGTCCGCACTCTACGAGGACCAGTCACCCAGGACCCTCAAGTTTGCGCACACCACAATTCAGAAAGGTCACCTCGTGTTTATCGAATTCTCCTCTGCCCCTTCCCACTGCTTATGATGCTGCACACTTTTGTAGTCTGTTTCAGAGAAATGGAACTTGTTTAAATGATTCAGTTATGAGAATTTTGAGGACGAAGAAAAGGTAAAAGGCACAGGGTGCACCCTGTAGCAACACTCACCTTTTTTGCTCCTTGTTCTTCTTCCACACCATCTCCTATAACAACATACACTACTTTTCTTCCAAACCTTTGAATTATCCTCTCAAAACAGCTTTCTTTTCCTAATGAACGAAAATCAATTGTAGAAAATGTAAAGTTTGGGTATCCCAGTACATAGTGTCTGAATGTTTTATATAAAATCCTTTCTGTGTGCTTCTGATTCAACTCTATCCCACTCTGGAACGAGTGCTACTTGGGCAGTGGGTGGAACAGCACAGTGAATTTAAAATTGTAAATTAATTACCAACGTAGCACCCTGTCACTTGGTAACTGACAGTTTAAATATTCTTCTCCCAAGCAGTCATTCAGGAAAAAATAGGATCTAGTCAATCCCACCCAGTATAACACTTGAGAGAAAAAGTTTTGTTTTGCATTAATACTTTTTCCCCCCTACAAACTAAGACTAAACAAAGGCATGCAATCCTGGCAAACATTTTAACTTGAGTTAAAAAATGTTTCATAATAGATCAACCTCTGAAAATAATGTTTGATCCAAAGACCATTGGGAATGATTTAAAAAATAACCAGACTTGGTTTTGGTATAGCAAGGAAAAACAAACAGTGGAATTAGTTTATTCCTTCATTTTCAGGTTGAATTAAAGACCTTTAAAGCCTAATGTGTTTACTGGAAATATTCTCATGAAACTCCTCCAGAAATAAATTTCAGGTAATTTGGGGTGCTGCACTCAGATCCTGCCTGCCTCACTCAGGCATCTCATGTTCAATAAAGCACTTTCCTAGAGGAAAAGTGGGATAAAGGAAACAGAACACCTTTATCTGTCTATTATCTTTCCCATGTCATGACTTAGTTTGGGCTTCCGTGGCGGCTACACTGTCAGCACATCCCTGTAGTTAATGCCGCTTTTGTTTCTTCTCAGAGAAGAACCTGGTGTTCCGAGTCCAGGGCTGCCAAAGGGGTCATTTTAATGGACAATGGGACAGTTTATAGTTTTCAAATGTGAATGGCTGAGTGGGGCCTGCATCTCTTTCAAATAAGGATCAGATATACTCATGAACAAATTGCTTGTTTGCTTAAACAAATGTCTGCTTTATATTTGTATTTTGCACTATAATCTCTCGTTTGCATCCGACAGAATGAAATAGAGCTAGCCTTATTCAAAGGATGCATTTCAATGAGACTTTAAAAGTTGCCCACTAAACTGAAACACCAAATCACTTCAAGAAACAAATTCAAAGTATACAACCAAACGCTTGCCATGAAACTCTTTTTTCCCTCCTATGGCAAAATGCATGCTTTTGTAGTTTTCTTCTCATGGAACAAAGAAGGTAAACTCATTTAAAGTTGAAGTTGTGGTGGACTAAAATAAATAAAATTCTTGCCTATGTACTGTCTCCTTCACTGTAAATTTTGGGTCATGTAAAAAGTTTTCACAATAAAGATTAAGAAAATTAAGCTAGCTTTTAGAAATTCATTAGAAGTCATATACAAAGTATTCCCTTTAATGAATCAATTTTGTTTGAGAGAGCTTCATAACTCCACTAAATGAGATGCCAGTTATCTCCCAAATGACATTGGCATTTTGTCTCCAATGAAAAGTCCTGGGTTTCCTGCACTGATCTCCACATAGATCTAATTTGATGGCACAATTAACAATAACTACTGGAGTTTCAATCTGTGCTTTTCTTATTAAGATGTAGAACAATGAAGTCCCACCACTGGTTTTGAGATAACTTGTACCCTTCCATCTTTTTAATTCTAATTTTTATTTTGTACTAGAAAAAATTAAGTCCAGTATTTCAAACGAGATGCTCATTTAAAAATAATGCTTACTGAATTGTTAATTTCCCATTCTGTAACTGTTTTCAAATTATAAGGGATTAAACTTTAACGCATTTGACATGTAATGTACTACATGTACTTTCTTTTTGAGAGACTGAGCACTAACCCCTCATTGCATGTGCTTCTTTGGCATTTGTCCCAACTTTCACGTGCTGATAAGCCTTACCATAATCCCAATTTACAAAACACAATATATTTCCTATTTACTGATATGGGTGGAAACAGAATTAATATGATTTAAATCAAATGCTCTTTCATGGAACAGGGGAACATGTACATTTTCTGGTTATGATGAACTATCAGGAATTTATTCTATTCAGCATATTCTTTTCATTTTATAAATATTTTCCAGCGTTGTATTCTTAGCCTTTTGGGCAAGGATGGGTCATCCTCAAATTTCATGTATGTATATTTCTAATTTGCGAGGTCTACCTGAGTATCCCACAAGCTCTTCTCACTCAACATTGATATGATTTAACCTGATTTCCCACCAGTTAATCGTGCCGCTGCTTACTCAGGTGCCTAAAAGAAACCCCTGTATCAGCCTTCTTCAAAGTAAAGACACATTTATTTATCCATTTCATTCAGAACCACTTTTCAGTACTTCTATGATCTGGGCACTGGAAGCATTATAATGAGAAAAATAGACAAATACAGTACAGGTCTCAAGTATATTACAGTCTGGTGGGGAAGTCATACTATAAATAATCGCCCAAGTAATTCTTTAGGGATCACTTACTCAATACTTGGGAGAAGTACAGGAAGTATATGAGTGCGAGGAGATGGAAATTAGACCTACAGGGATTCCGTTTTTACCCCCTTTTTCTTTGATGGAGCATCAATCAGTAACTGCCATCTTCATTCCTATTTGGGAGCCCATTATCCCTGTGGACTTCCTAAAACTACATTTATTTCCTTAGAGTAATTTACAGGGCCATTTATTACTAGACTAAGCCTGTGTTTCCCGCTTCAGCTTTCCACGGGATCTGCACACTAGCCACCCTGGACCACTCAAGTCCCTCAGTAGGGAACATATTTTAATTTCTGCTCTTTTGATCTCAGTCATACCTGCGCCTGGTAAACTCTTATTTGTCTTTTTATACCCAGCTTAAATGTCATTTTGTTCCTTCCCTTTAACTGACACTTGCCCTCTGCCACCTCTTGGTTGGGAGTGAATCCTTCCTTGGCTAAGTACACATTCAGGCACTTAGCACAACTCTGAGGATACAGAAAGGAATCTGGAACTCGAGTCAGAGATTCACTTGAATAATTAAGTCTCAGAGCGTGCTCATTTGTAAAATGTAAAAGCCAACTACAATGTGTAAAATGCTTAGTACAGTTCTGGATATGCAGTAGACACCTGATGAGTGCACATTTACACGCTGCATTATCGTACGGATTACAGTTATTTAGATAACTGCTCCACCCTAGAAAAGCCGTCTTTTCACCCCTACTTTTATTCTGTCTCAGTTTATGTTCTAAGTAAATTCCATATCAGTCTTTCCCCCAACTACGTTTCCTCCTTGCAAAAAGCTTAACTTTTATATCTCCATGGCAAAAATGGCAACTAAATTGTCACACATATTAAATTCAAAGCAAAACAAACCCTATTTCCAGTAATAATAAAAATGTTTTTAAAGTTATTCATTTCTACTTTGTATAGTTTTATATTACTGTTCATTTTAGCTCACAAAATATTTTTATTGATGTTGTCTAAAAGAATAATAATCCAGAATTGACGTTAAATTACTTATACGTAAATGCTCAGGTCTTAATGTTAGCCAGTAAAAAAAAAAAAAAAAAGTTACAACTTCAGCTACATGGATTATTCTTTATATTTCTATAAAGCCAATTTTGAAAATTACTCTTCTAGTTTTCCGAAGTATTTAGCATCCTGAAAAACAAAATACCCTCTCATTCATTGCCTTTTATTTTTACTAGCCTGAAGGACAAGGGTTGATTTAAAAACAAAACAAAAATCAGCATAGCTCACCTATTTTAGTTGCACTGTAGATATTTTCTATCGGAAATACAATTCCTAATCCATATAGCAGGACTTTTGCCAGGGCTGGGATGAGCTGAGTGGTTGTTACTAAAATATTCACACAGTTCGTCCTATGAGAACAGAAGGGAAAAGAAAAGACTGTTGAAAAATAAATCTCCAAAATGAACGAGTGTGAGCAGTGCCCACGTCCTGGCAAAGACTCCCGGAGCGCCTCACCGGGAGTGAATGAGCGACAAGGCTTTCAGGGCCAGGGTCAGCCAGGAGTCAGTCAGCGCTTCGATCTCTGCCCTCAGCTGCAGCCAGGCCTCCCGCTTCGCTGGGCCCAGCAGACCTGAGGATTCGAAAGCAAACGTGAGCACGTAAGCCAGAGCCTTGCTGCCATACCTCTGTGGTTTTATAATTAATAAACACTTAGAGAACTACTTCCACCACCTTCAAGCTTTATAGTGATTCTCACATATTACTGTTCAGTTGACAAATGAGTCTTTGGTTTACAAGGAACATTTACTGACTTGGCATTCCTAGCATTCCTCCTTCTTTGGCAGAAGCCTTCTATTTTTCCCATTCTTCTAACCATGCAGTTTGGGAAAGCCGACTCTACCTCCTGGCTGCCAGGGTAGGTGTGTGACCTTGGCCTGACCAGTGAGTCTGTCCTGGAACTTCTGCTGAATCTACGGAAAGCTGTCTGTTCCAGCCCTGTGGAACCACTAACCAGCAGGATTACAGACCCGGATGTACTGGTGGTAATTTTGCCACCTTTTGGGAAGACTGACCTAGGCAGATTCTTACCCAAAGGAAAGTACAGGTTTTCCTGGTGGTATTATTTAAGCATCTAGATAAATCCACACCGGAAACCATCACCATCCCTCTATTCTTCTTTGTTAAGTGAACATAGTCTCCCTTATGCTAAAGTTATTTTGATCACTGTGAAAAGATACAAGCTAATACAAGCAGCTAGTGGGCAGAAAGAACATAGTACCCCATCTTGTGATTTGGGCAAGTGTGGCTAAGCCCACTTTGTTGGGAAGACACCCAAATGTGAGAGATGTCATGGAACTTGCCTTAGGTCGCACCTCTGGGTAACAAGCCAGGCTGGCTGGTTGTAAATCACAGCAGAATAACGTCCTGGGGGATGAACTGCCTTCCTAAGCCTATCATATCCAAAACCGTGTGACCCCAAACTTGTGGAATTTAAATATTTAAAACAGGAGGCCATATTTAAAACTTGTAGACTGTCTCAGCGTGCCCACTCAGGTGTCCGCGGTGGTCACTTGCCTCCCACATTGTTTTTGTAGGTGTTGTAGATCTCCTTTACTCGTCTGTAGCGGAAGGCCAACTTTCTCATCCAGTCCACTCCGCCCCGGACACCAGTGGCCAGGCATAAATTAGCACTGGTGGCTGCAGCAGGAAAGCCATCTGTTCCAAAGTTATATGTGCTATTTAGATGCAAGAAAAGCCCAAAGTTAACCAAACAGAAAATTCATCTTAATTAGCTGAGCAATTAAGCTATGAAAAGGAAATGATCAGCTCCCATTTCAGTGTGCTCACCTTAGGTCTTGGCCATTATCATCTGAAGAAACATCATCTATATGAACTTGGTCACATTCCTAGAATGCAATTAAAATGACACGTGTCAATTTTTAAAAGACATTCCCCAAAACACATAGTTACCTTTAAAAACACCTTAATTGGAATGTCTTTTGACTAGGTCAATCAGTAGGTGGCAGTCTTGTTAAATTGACATTTTTACTTCTTAGCGTCTTTTTCAAAGAAATAAGCAACGCCATCAACAACTACTGTTATTCGGCTTCGGAAAACACATTTTTGTGTTTAGAAAGGAAAGTGGTTGAAAACAATTAGCATGTGTGTTCCATAAACCTCAGGTACCTTAAGACATCATGCTGCTCAAAGCTGATTCAGTCAGTGTCTCACTATAACTGAAACCAGACATTTTGGTACATGTAACATGCTAGAAAAATTAAACCTGATGCTAACTGCCAATGAAATTATGACCTCTGATTGCTGTTGAGCCACACACCAACACAGCCTGAGGCCAGTGTGCTGAGGAGCCCAGACAAAAAATCTGTTACTGGTTTGCCATTATTGGAGAGATGTGAGTTTTATTCTGTGTGCGCACATGCATGCAGGATTAAAAAAGCATGAGATACTTCAAAACCTAAATAAAAATAATCAACCATATGCTGTTTTTGACATTTTTTCCAAACTTTTTTTTACTGTTTTACTAGTATTACATATTCATTTTAAATACTAGATTTATTAGTTTATTATTAGCACAGTGTTTTTGAAAAGACCTGATATTTTAATTTTATTTATTTAGTTAGTTAGTTATTCTATCTGGTGCTGGGGATCGAACTCAGGGCCTTGTGCTTGCTAGGCAAGCACTCTAACCACTGAACTAAATCCCCAGACCCTAAGGCCTGATATTTTAAATCCCCAGCAGCATGTACACCATTTAGAACAACAGGCCATAACTGGATGAGGGCAGGTCTACGCACCTGTTTGTACAGGAGTCCTGCACACCACTGCGCTGCCCCAGTCCCCAGCATGGTTGTGGGAAGAGCAAGTAAGAGTTAAGCATCTGAGGAAAAGTGAAGGTCCCCTAACTTGGGGACAGACAAGGTGTCTAGTCCAGAGGCAAGGAGCACACACACCAGGCATGCCTTCCTACTTTAGTCACCTTCCTCCTTTGAATTCAGCTTCCAAATACTCCAGTGACCTTTAATATACTTATTTTCATTACAATTTTAGCTAAAAACATTATTAAAAGGAACTTCCAGGCACACATGCTCTACTTGAAAAAGTTTTTTTGACTAAGGCTTTGGTCATATTTCAAGTAGAGTTAATTTTATAAAATCTAGCCTCTTTTTCTGGCACTCAGCATTTAATAACTCTAACAAAGAGGACATATTTAAACGGCCACAGTTACTAGGTGTATTTTTATGTTGCCGGTTCCTTCTGAACAAATTCTTCTCTCTCCGTGGACTTGTGAGGAAAGGAGCAAGAGATAGCAGTGGAAAGAAACTCAAACCAGCTGTTCCTTAACAGAATTAAAATCATGACCCCCCCAACCTCCTCTCCAAAGCATCTATTTTCCAGGCAGCCCTCTCCCAGCATGCAGCAAGTTCCAAGGAGGAAAAGACTTTGACCTTGTAACCCTCCCCTGCTCTCCTGAGGTCCATAACCTCAGATAAGAAAAAAGGCAAAGCAGGTTTAGGAGCCCTCACATGCTGACTGTGAATTTAACATTTGTGAAACGGGTCATTTTTGGAAAACACGGTCAGGAACTTCTCAGAGTTAACAATTTAATCATAGTACACAATGATAATTGTGTCTTCAACAACACTTTAGTTTTAACAAGGTACTTAATCAGGAGAATAAATTTCTGTTCTGTAAGTTGAAATGCAATTTTTATATTGCATTTGTGAGCTACTGTTTTAGAGCCTGTAGTTAGTGTAAACAAAAGGAAGGAAGGAAAGAAGGGGGGAGGAGAGAAAAAAGAAAAGACAAGAAAAAGAGAAAAGAAGGCCATAGTGGCATGATGGAGAAATGTTCTTTCTTGGGAGAATGAACAGAAAAGAGGCAGTCAGGACTAGAAGAGGAAAAGATACGTTAAAAAAATTTTTTTCATTCAAGCAATCAAAGCGGATTTAGAATTCCCACGTTAACTTTAAGGGTGGGAAGAGTTGTTTAGAAAGGCAGGGTGTTGCGATGTGTTTTTTAAACCACAGTAATTTAGCTGTCAATCTCCACCACTAGCAGTAGAGACAGTAATCTTCTAACACTATTAATGACCCCATTGTTGCCATTGTTCTCACACCCTCTATTTGTTTTCTCCTGCTAGCTTTATCTAAAACTTATTGTTCCCATTTGAAGACTAGTTCAGTATCTGAGTTAGCTCTAATTAAGCGTCAACAGCTTGAGGCTTTTACCCGCCAAGAGCAAACTCTCCCCACAGTGACTTGATTAAAGCCAAGTTTGATGTAATGGCAACAAGGGAAGTTTATCATTCATGCTTTATCAGGAGAATTTTTGTAGAATGATTTTAACCGAAAGAGACTTAAAACCAGTGTCTAATTAAAACTTTCAAGATTGAAGAAATCATTAAAATGTCTGTGTAAAAGGTACTGTGGAACTGCGGTTCATCTCGGAGAACAAGAGGAAAATACTACAATGCACAGACTTCAGTTACATAAAACACATACCGAGACATAAATGTCTGTATGAGATTACGAACAATAGTATAAGTACTTACGCTTTTTGAAATACTTCACAGATTTTGATGGGACTGTAATGTTACTCTCTTGATCATTATGAATCATTTATTTCCTAAAGAATGGAGAGTAGTAAGATCCTAGTATTTCACGACAGAGCTGCAGAACATGTTCACTTGCCCGAAGCGTGTGCGGTCTCCAATCTGCCACAGCAGTTCTCTTAATTTCATTCACACATTCTGAAACTCAGCATCATCCACAAGGATGAATTTCTCTTCCCTGCTCTCCAGAAGCCATCTAGGTTTTGTTTGTCTTAAGAGTCTAATTTTAGGTTTTCGTTTTTGCCTTCTAGACTTGGTTGATTTTTAGTCTCCAAATTTGTTTTAAACCCAGACAATTAGGTAACCATGGGAGGAAAGCAGGGTCTGATTTAAGAGCCCCCCAGCTGTGGGGGCGGGGGTGGGGGGGCTGGACCCGCCGAAACAACAGCAACAAGAAAGCGCAAAGCTACTGCAAGAGTCTGTGGACGAAGAAGACAAAGATGGGAGCTTAATCTGTTTTCAGGTGCCAAAATATATTCCTGAAAATCCTAATTGGGTGTTTACCACACAGAGTACAGAACATACAGGATTCCACAGGAAAATAAGTCTGTATTCCAAATGGCTTAAATGTGCTGAAAACACACTTTTGAAATAAACTTCCAAAAAGTACGTGATGTGAAATCACAACTGAATTCAAGTCTCGGGACAGCATTTACACTTCTGGGGCCACCACCAGGTCTTCATATTTTACTCATTAATTCACAGTGAAGGGGCTTGAGATGTGGGACAAAGGCACTGACTGCAAGGACTCTGGCTGGATTTTGAACTCAGCCCATCAGAGCTGGCTAGACGGTGCTGCCTGAGCTTAGAAAGCAGCTTATTCTAGTGCTACAGTCAGGTTATCTACGAAGAGGCTTTTGTCTTCTAGATACTGTTCTGGATGCTAAGGAGACAGCATTTAATGCAGTAGGCAGAATTTTTTTTGTTTTTTTTGTTTTTTGTTTTTTGTTTTTGTTTTTTTTGGCTGGGGCTCAAACTCAGGGCCTTGCGCTTGCTAGGCAAGCTCTCCACCAAATCCCCAACCTCAACAGGCAGAAATTTTTACCAACTTGGAATTAACATTCTAGTGGAGAGACACAAACAAGATAGCATGCAATGTGTACAGTATGTCTGACAGTGCTAAGAAGAACAAACCTGGCAGGCGCAGGGGATATGCAAGGCCAAGTGTGTGGAGAAAGAGCCTTCCAGGAAGGCCAAGAGCAAGTTTAGAGATCCCAGGGCGGGAGGGAAAGACCACGCAAAGCGCTACAGTACTGGGCTTACAGTCACAGCAAGGAGCTGGCGTTGCCTGGGAAGCAGATGGGTGAGAGTTATCAGTCCCTGCTCAAAGCACTTATAGTTTAGCAGGAAATAATTAACTAACTTCACAGTGATTAATTACAATTGCGATAAATGTGGCAGAATCTTGCCGGGATCCAAATGAACACTGGCAGCTGAGTATTGCAAAGTTCTAAAGTATTGAGATTTTATTTTGCAAGGTCAGGGAGCAGTGGCGTGGCCCTCTGTGTACCTTTGTCCCTTTTGTGACTGCTGCAAATAAACAGTCCAATAGTGGTTTGCTAGATGGTTTGCGGCCAATGAGTTGTGGTGTCAGAAACAAAGCAGGTTTTGGTCTCACACTGTCTGTGTGGATCTCTACATTAGAACAGATATAGGGTGTGTGGGGCGAAGAGGCATTTATTGGACAAGCCTTCATTCTGTCTAGGAACTGTTCCCATTTAGAGACACAAAGGAATACTGTGCACTCTAATGGACAGGCCCCAGAAGCCCAGAGAAAGACTCCTGAAGACCTGGTTTCTTTTTATGCCGAGAACACAGACATCGAATTAGTATGAGAGACGGAAAGAAACCAAGGCACAAGGAAGACTTTTGGCTCATGCCTTTCTGAAGGGATGTCAAAATCAGCAACGTTTCTGCATAAGGGTTCAGCAACAAGTCAACAGAGAAATGTGTGATCATAATTAACATTTTAATTTAACCAATCTCACATATACATCCACATAGTACAAATAAACTGTGCGGAAGAACGGGGTCCAGTGCAGGGTGAAGTTGTGATTATCCTTCACTAGGAAAATTTTACAATTAACCGTGGCACAATCCTGCAACTCTAGATACTCAGGACGCTGAAGCAGGAGGATCTAAAGTTGGAGGCCAGCCTGGGCAATTTAGTGAGACCTTGTTTCAAAATACAAATAAAAAGAAAGTTGGGTATGGTTGCGTATGCCTCTAATCCTAGAACATGGGAGTCTGAGGCGGGAGGATCATGATTTCCAAGCCAGCCTGGGCTATGCAAGAAGTGCAAGGCCAGCATGGACTACAAAGTGAGACACTGTCTGAAAAAAGAAAAAAAAAAAATATATATATATATATATATATAATAGTTGTGGGTGTAGCTTAATGGTAGAGCAATTGCCAGGCATACCTGAGCCCCTGGGTTTAATCCCCAATAGCACACGAAAGAACAAGACAAAACTGTTCAAGCGTAGGGCCGCTGTCCGGAAGCTGGGGCCAGTCCCGCCCTTTTCAGAATTCTAATGCATCAGGGATGCTCCACTTTTTGATACTCGATTACCAAAGTGTCCTCCATTGACACTTTGAATGCCTTGTGGAACAGATTCTTCCTTCCCACAAAGCAGTGAACAAACTACTTCATTAAGAACCATTTCTTATACAGACGGAGCATACCTAATCCAAGAGCCTAAAATCTGAAATGCTCCAGAATCTGAAACTCTCTGAATGCCAGCATGATGCCACAAGTAGAAAGTCCCCCACCTGACTTCCTGTGATGAGTCACAATTGAAACGCAGCTTCACTAAAAATACTGTATAAAGTTACCCTCAGGCTGTTTTGATAGGGTGTAAGTGAAATGTAAATGAATCTCATGTTTAGATTTGGGTCCCATCCCCAAGATATCTCATTGCATATATGCGAATATTTCAGAATCTGAAATCCCAGACATTTCTGGTCCCAAGCACTTTGGACAAGGAGCGCTCAGCCTGTTTTCCTGGGGAGTTCTTGCACAAGTGGGCACGTGGTTTCTCTCGCTCACATAGATGCCTATTTCTTATTGAGTTGAATTTATGGTGAAAGCACAATTGTATTTAATGTTATAATCCATTTTGCAGATATGAGCGACGAAGACTCAGAAAAGTTCAATGATATAAGTTAAAGGTTGAAACACTGTTCTCTTTGACCCCCGTTACAGACACCTGCCCACTCTGTATGTTGGTCATGACCAAGGTACTTTGTGGCTTATCAGTGTGGGGTTTAGGGGTCTCCAGTTCCAAAAAGTATCATTCTCCCCACCCCAGCCCTGGTCCTGCTGTGCTTAGCATTTGGCCATGCCTCTCTCTCCCAGCCCTGAACTTGGATGTGTGTCCTTCATCCTCCAGGGCAAGCTCCAAGCCTCATGTCATCACCAGGGCCTTTGATGACTGGCACATCTGAGGGACATCATGCTGAAAGAGTTACTGTGGTTACCAGGTCTTTGCTGGGGGTGGGCATGAGGGGTGCATACAGGGTGCAATTGTGGGTGGTTACAATGACACAGACCCTAAGTGGGAGGTCTGAGGCTCAGGAGCATGGATTAGGCCGAAGGCACAGCAGAAGGCATTGAAGGAGGGCAGATGGCAACCACCCGGGGTGTGGTGTTGGTCCCCCAGGTACTAGTGCGCAAACCTCTGTTCCAACATGACAGGTTCCTGCAATCATCTTCCAGAAAAATACCACAGACCAAACCATCCAAGTGTACTATTGCCTGGCTTCCCTTCATGTAACACAGAGGAGTAAAATAAATAAATGAGCAAGCTTCAGTTACTACTACTATAAGCACTTCAGTTACAGCTCACAGACACCCCTGCACTCACAGAGCTAGACTACAAAGTGCTCACAGAGATGGATGGCCAGGGAGAGCCACCAGCACATGAGGCAGCTGAAGCCCAGTCCCGGTGTAGGGAGCAGGCAGACAGAACAGGGGGTGCGAATGCACGGCCATGCGGCAAAGGTGCACTGGCTTTCAGAACCCGGTTGCACTGTTATTCTGCTTTTTTGGTCCCCCTGTCATTATTCTTGGCGTTGCCATGCAAGCTGACCTTTTTCTGATCCATCATCATCTCTGGTCTTCTAGGGGCGGGCCACAGACTTGTTCTTTTGGATCAAGCCCCAGGAACAACTCAGATTTTGTACAGGGGCTCATATGCAAAATATTAAGCTATGGCAGAATTTTCCTGCAAATATGTATTCTGCTTTGATACTGTAGTGCTTGTACTTTTCCCCCAAGCCTCTCACTTGTACCATAATTATGTAAAATATACCATACAATTCAAGATAGTTTAGGAAAATTAATAAAAAAAATTAAGACAGTTATAATGGATCTTGTTTTTTGGGCCAAGTAGAGTGATGCAATCACCAGCACGCTGATGTCCTATACCTCGGAACATGAAACTAGAAACACAAACTTGGAGTAAACCTGAAGCCTTTCAATAAACAGAAACTCGAAGAAATATACTTTGAGGCAGCGTGCATATTATGAAAGGGAACAATATGAAAAAGTTACAAGCATGTTTTTGGAGAAGTTGAGTTACCAAGACCAAATTCTGCTGGCTGAGGCTCCAAGTTCCAGATTTACTGTGAGAAAACGAACACCATACTGTGAACTAATTGCTTCAATACCTTTCTTTAGAAAGTAAGAGATGGAAGAAAAAAGAGTCACTAGAGAAGTAGCTATTTTCAGTCTTGACATCAGCGTGCCTATTGAGACCAGCTGGAGTCCGCCAAGGTGGAGGAAATGGTTGTTGGTTTCTTTGTCCCCTGCTACCTGTCATTAGGTAATTACATGCAGGGCTCTGAACTCCCTATTCAATAATATGTATACTTGCTGGATACCTTTGAAATCCACAAGTTGCTAAAAATAAGCATTCCTTTTATCTCTAAATATGAAAGTGGACACACAGTACAGCGGGACTTGCAGTGCCTTACAGACAAACCCAGGCCATTCGTCTGGAAACTGACAAGTGATCGGCAGTTCTCAGCGTTTAAAAAAATCGGGTCCACCTGTCGCTCTATCTACACTGTCCTTATTCTCAAAGTCTCATCCAGATGAGAGTGTGACCTGTGTCAGAGTGACAAGTTTTCAGGAGTAGTTTTCCTTAGTGGCTTTTGGAAACGACTTCTGACTCCCCAGTTATTTTATAACGTCTGTGAAAAGCCAGGTAAAATGGGCGTGCTGAGAGCTGTTCTCCTGAGAGAGTTTATGATTCAGAAGTTCTATGGAATGGGAGGGAGGGGTCAAGGAACAGGCCCATAGATGGGAAAGATCTGAAGAACCCTGCTTATAATCAACTGACAATTAGATTTGGTATGTCATATCCAGCCTCTGTGGTTAAGAAATTCTGTCCATGAGTTAGTTTGCAGAAACCAGGTTTTTATTTGCATACAAGTATTTGTGTTAAAAGAGACTGCCCAGTTGAGGTACTGTGTATTTATACTTACTGGTGTGGAATAACATGATTACAATGTGCTTTCAAAATGTGTGCCCAACCCTTCACTGCACATTGAAGAAGACGTAATGGAGTTTAAGGGCTGCCCGGTGCCTTTCTGCCAGCATCATGGACCCCCTGCAAGCCCAAGGTGCAGCCTGTGGGCCAGGGCGGGTACCCAGCTCACAGTTGCTCAGGGTGGCGCTCACTGGCAGGGCCTGTCATCTTTCTGCGCTGGCCTTGGTGGCCTTCGGATTTCCCTTGCTCTCCTTCCACAAGCTTCCTTGCAGGAGAAGAATGTGCGTGTTACCTGTGGCTGAGGCACAGGCCATGAAAACAAAAGGAGTTTTGAAATCTGCCTCATTCTGTTTAAGAATTTGGAGAAGTTCAAGTAAAGGAATTAAAACAGACCCAGAGAAATGGATCTTTAAATTCCCACTCAAAACTACCCATTCAGCCCACTACTGGCCCCAACATACATTTTAAATCAATGTTTGGATACCTATATCTGTTTTGATAGGAACAGGATGACACAACTATACAAGCCAATAGGAAAAGAAAGCAGAACTTCAAATCTCAGAAACTGAAAAAAGGAATTTTAACATCTGTTTTTGAAAGTTGGTAACAAGATGCAACTTGTGGAGACAAGTTGCTTCTGCTTTTTTTTTTTTTAATGTTTCTTACTTATAAAAACAGTGTTTTAGTATATTAAATGTTACACTACCCTTAGGGATTATCTCAGTGAGAGAGATTTTGCTAGAATTATGCTTCTGTTGGGAGATCTACGTGCTTGTATTAGAATCCAAGATTTGAATTACAGCAGTTTTAACAAAGGTAAAACATTAGCTATTTTGATCTGATTCTGTTTATATTGATATTCGTAAAATATTTAGAGAGTAAAATCTTTCATGAAAGTGCCTGCCAATGGTATGTTAAGGCAAAAGATAAATTAATGTTTAAGCTGTGTGCTGGTCTATATAGACACAATTATGAGAATTAGTTAAGATCATTAAGTAAAAGTTTCCAGGATCTCCAAACTAAAAATATGCTTGTCAAAATTTTGATGTTTTCTTATGATACTGTCTTATAAATGCACTAAATGAAAAATAAGATACCTTTATACTACTTCAGCATGTGGCTTTCAGAATCTCAAAGGAATCTCACGAAGATGGTTCCTTCTGAGCAGGCGGTATTAATAAATAGGATGCGGCAGTTTTGCTCTGCTCAGGATTCTTTCTTGCACAAAGACCTTCATTACCACCTAATTAAATATATTTGTCTTTATTCACACTCTCAACCTTAAGGTGAAAAAAAATCTGGCTTAAAGAAAGCTGGAAAGAATTGAAAACAAACTTTTTAAACAAAATGGACTTATTTAAAATTGTTCAACACCAACTATAGAAATGATCCCTAGAGTTACCCAGCCCCGACTCTCTTTCTCCATTCTGTCACTAAAATTGTTCAACACTGTCTCTAACAATAATGGATTAATTTAATAGATAATTATGGCATATATTACATTTGTTCTAACAGTATCAATACTTATATTATTCTTCACTTTTTCAGTACAGTGAATACTTATTTAGTATTACAAGATCTATGCTTCACTGAGGAACTTTTGCAGGGGCGTGGTGGGGACCGAACTCAGGGCCTTGCGCAAGCTAAGCTTATGCTCTTAACACTGAGCTGCGCCTTCACTCTTCATCTTTCATTATTTAGGTTATGTTTTTGTACAAAAGCACAAGGCATTACATTGCATTCTGTGTTCCCGCCACTGACTGATATTACAGACAAAATTTTATACCCAAATACATAACTTCATTTATAGTTCTGTTAATATAAGAAGATGGGGCATTTTATCAACTTACATAAGAACTAGTGAAAATGTTGCAAATCTTCCCATATAACATAAGGCAACGCACTAGAGTCTGATAATACGTCGAACTGTTCTATACAAATTTATCATTAGGACATACACATTTAAAATTATATCATGTAATTTAAAATGTAACTTTATGACAATGGAAGACTAAAAGCCAAATTAATGCGCAACATAATTATTTCAAACATTTAAAAAAGAAAATTCAACACACATCTAACAAATATAATTCTCTTGAATCTCAACTCAGAACGTCTCTTCAGAAGCAGCCTTTGATATACTGCTGAACTGATTTCTCACTTCTCAGTGGGCTTGCTCATCACTTTTGCAAACGTAATTTGTCACTGGCAACAGTCAGTGTTCTTTGTAACTCCTGTTTCCTTTCTTTTAGATCTATTATTCCTGCTGAGAGCATCTACTAAAGAAGAATTTTTCATACTGACACCAACTTGAGGCTTGCTGTGAATAATCACATTCTCATAAAAATCATTCTTTTTATTGCAAACTTGTTGCCAGAGTATGGCAAAATATCCAAACCAGGAGACCTTTTATCTTTTTCTACAACTACTTTCTTTCAACCCTCATTGCCGTTTGAGAAAAACGAATTAGATAGCAATTTAACTACAAAAGTATTTAACTAGAAGCTTTACATGGGAAGAGTTCTGTTTTGTTCATATATAAAATGATGAACTATAAATTGTAATGTAAAGTAGGTAATATTTTAAGAAAATGCTTTTTCTTTTTTTCTGGGGCATTTTTTTCAGTTTGTATTTATTTGCAACAAATAGAAGTCCTAGTTTATCATTGTTCCATGTCTATCTTTAAATGCAAATCACATATCAATATAATTTTAAAAGTAATATTTTCATGTAATTGTCTCTTTTAAGTGCCTGTATTAAAAAAAAAAAAACTCTCATGTGGCATAGTAGTGGAGTTTCATTTTCAAAACTTTAAAAGACACCAATTTATCAACTTCAGTTAACTTATAGGGCCAGGTAATTTTATAATGTAGGAGATACTTAATTCTGTACAAAAGAGTATATAGTTCAGAATAAGCCGGGCTCCATAATATCCTTAGTTAATATGTTAATAAACGTTTTCTGAGCCAGTTTTCTCTGCCATGTCATTATTACTGACTCCAGAAAGAAAAATATGCAGAACCGGACATAGGCACTTGAAAGAAAAAAAAGCAAAAAAGGTTCCCGGTGAACTGCAGGAAGGGCTCCGTCATCACCTCCCTGTCAGCCCCGGAGGGGAGACGGCCGAGGGCTGAGCTCTTACTCACAAAGTTCTGTTCCCTCCATGTATCTGTCGGCCTGAAATTCCACCATCAAAATCACCCTTTTCCAATCTTTTATAGGATGCAGATTTCAGGTAAGGATAAGTTATTTCAGCTCCATCGGCTTGGTGAGAACAGTCTATCAGATAATGTCCCTCCAGCCGGGGAGGCCCTGGGAGGCCCCAGTCACTGAGTGTTATTACAGGAAATGGAACTGGCTGTCTGAAAGGAAAACTAAGGAAAAATGTTGTGCATTCTCCTGTTTCCACCCTCTCTAAAGCCACCTCCACTTCTCAAGCATTAAACATGCAGAGCTATAAATAATCATGTTTGGCTGTTTAAATGTTTTGAGGAAAATACTATATTATGTACCATTAATATAGCAGGGATATTCTATATGTCATACAGTCACTCTGACGATGCCACTTGAGAATATATTTTGTTTTGTCATGCATTCAACTAATAATAATTGAACACCTACTTACAGTCCAGAGACCAATCACACAAGGAGGCATGAGACACAGATCTTGCCCTTTATAGGCTATAGAGCCTTTATAAATGTGAGGAGGGCTGAAGAAAAAGGGTTCAGGTGACTGCCACTATGATTTTCTCTCCAGGAAGGCACTACAATGCGCTCCAGCCCTTTTCTTTGACCAGTCCTGTATAGCACTTTCAAACACAATTTCCTGAAACATGGTTTTGCTCTACCAGGGAATACAGTCTCGACAGAGTGTGATCTTCTTGGGGTGGGGGTAGTTAATGCCTTTCCCTTCTGTTTCTATCTTCTTAACAGATGCATTAGATAACTTAAATTGGAAATGATACAGTCTCATGGAAGTGCTCATTTGAGGCCCTCTGAGCCCTGACTTTGCCACACTGCTACATCCCTCCATCCCACCTGCTGCGCCATCCTGGCTTCCACCCCCCCGCCCCCATGATACTTGTGTCTATTCCTTGCTAGAATGCTTTCTCTTTTCCAGGCCATGCTTCTTGGGTAAGCTGTGACTGGTACTTTTCCTTTCTTCATCCCTGATGTCCTGTGTATCCCACTATTTGAATCAGGGCAGCTGTTGTTATCGGGAGCTGTCTAGGGGGCAGGCATTTGTGCCATGTGTTGCATCTTCTGTTCAAAAATCTCCAAGACTGCAACTGGTGGCTAAGCACAGGAAGACTTACGCAGATAACTTCTACATGCCTTGCCAGATGATAAACTCTTTGAAGGAAGATACTTTTTTTTTTTTTTTTTTTGGTGCTGGAGATCGAACTCAGGGCCTTGTGCTTGCTAGGCAAGCACTCTAACCACTGCGCCTCATCCCCAGCCTACCACGTTTTGTGTATCCTTTTCTCCCTATGTTCCCTAACACTAGGCCAAGCACACAGATGTCACTGATCTGACTGGCAGGATTAAGAAAGATTGATGGCCCAATCAAAAGTTAGTTGATAATGTTATTGTATTTTGTCACTGAAGTGTTCATAATTACTTAGTAGTTTTTTAGAAATAAATGTATTGTTTGGCCAGATTATAAAATGATACATCCTCATGTAGAAAATTTGTACCACACTGAAAAAAAACAAAACAAAACAAAGATCAACTCCAATCTCATCTCTCAGAAGTAACTACTGGCAATATCTCTCTCATCCTTTCTGCCCTCCTTTTCTCTCACTAGTCTGTCCAAAGTTCTTCATATTCCTTTCAGAGGTCACATTCTTATAGGGGACATAGGGAAAAAAAAAAGCAGGTAAAACCAGACATATTGTTGTAGCGACTAACTTTCTCTACTCAATAATTTATAATAAAGATCTTTTTATATCGAACCCCTACATTATCTTTTGAATTGTATAATATTCCATTTTGTGCATATTTTATACTTCTTTTAGCTAAACAACAGCTGATAGATATTTTCCAGTATTTCTTTGATTGTTAGCTTTAGTAGGGCTGCAATTGTGTCAGTTCTTACAATTCTATTTTAAATACTGAAAATGATGCTTGGTGCATGGTTGTTGCTCTCTACGTGCTTAAGTTAATGACTATTGTAATGAGCATGCTCAGACAGACATATGACATTCATTTATCTCCTCATGCTACCTTTTGTGTATTTTCGTTAACTGATATTTTAATCACTCCTATCTTTCAGCTGTACCTTTTTGGTTGAACACTCTTCTCTAATGCCTGTTCATCCTGCTTTGCTGGTTCTTGCGGGTCCTTCAGTGGTAGTTTTGTTGTTACTCTCATGTTTCTGAGCCTGCCTGTGGACTTCTAAACTCACTCTTCTGCTTTGCTTATTTGCATCTCCCCAGCTCCATCCTGACCAGATTGTAAGCTTCTTGAGAACAGAATATCCTCATCTTATTTACCATTATCTCTAAAGAGTTTTAGATAATGCATTTGTCATTTGTCTCTTCAACTTAAAGTTTTAAAATTTCCCTTGGAGTTTAGAAAAGCCCTCTTTGTCAATTTCCATTAGACCCCATCTAATCATGAGGACAATTTCTGCGACAATCATTTGAACAGATATATGATGGTAAGTATAAATTTTCATCTTGATCACCTAAAATCTAAATCATTTTCCTTTAAAGTAGATGTTTCAGTTTCTACTTTAAAAAGGAAAAAAAGTACTTATTTCACAAAACCTCTACATATTACTTACATGATAAACACTTGTCTTTCAATTGTTAGTTTCCCAAAGTACTTAACTGTTTGACTGGAAACATCTTATCTCCAAGTCCAGTAGGATTGTATTAATATGTGTTTAAAACAAACAGTTCCCACCAACTGAAAAGGATGATATCTTGGACACAAGACTCTCCTTTAACTGTCTGATGAAATGCCAAGACCAGAAGACAATTCATAGTCAGTGTCCAAAGAGGCAAAAAGAGTTTACAAAACAAGGCTGCTCAAAAGAACGTGCCTGCCCCAGGCCCAACCCTCCACCTGCCTCACGAAGGCGAAGCGCACAGTTAGCAGTAAGAAGCATTCGGGTGCAGAAAGCCTTTTCCTTGTGACTGCTGTTAGAATACTGAGCGGAGCCCAGATAGAGGCTCCATTGTAACTGCGCTGAAATGAGAGATGCCTCTGGGGACAGCAACTTAAACACATTTTGGGGAAGTTGAAGTTACAGAACTTCTTTTGCACTATTCAATCTTAAAAAGAAAAAAGAAAGAAAGAAAGAAAGGAAAGAGAAAAAGGGCACCTTGAATTCTTTTTTCTACTAAGCAAACTTCCTATGAAAGCAATGAAGTAAACTCTGGCTTTACAAAGTAGTGGCTCTCTCCTCCAGACTGACAGCTAGCAAGCACCTGTCAAAATCAAAGATGCAAACTGAAAGCCCATCACAGGTGACACTGACAGGCTAATTTCACAGGATTCCAAAATAAACCCACAGCTGGGTGACCCATATTGAGAAAATGGCATTTCTCCTTAACAAGAATGGGAGGTGCTCCATTCACTGTGGCACCGCTGGGCGGCGGGCAGTGACAGAGCTGGGGGCTCCCGGTTCTGCCGTCTCCTCACCCCACAACATCTCCGTTAACCTCTGAGGCTGGTCCACAGCGTGAAGGTCACCGTTAGCAGGAAGCAGGAAGCGAAGCAGGTCTCTCCACCTTTGAAGCATTCTCTCTTCCCTCAGTTTACATGCTTCCCAATCCCTCCACCCAACTGAACAGAGACTATGGGAGAATGAGGAAGGGGTCTCATGGACATTTTCACCAGCAGTTGGATAATTACAACTCAGAATGACCCCTTGCCTTGCATTAAGTCACTTAAATTCCTCAGTCGAGAATTGTGTATAGATACTACATTTCTGTGTTGCCAAACTAAAACTTCTGAAAAGGACTTCTGCTTTGAGATAACTTGTCTTATTCATTAAACACACTGTTCCTGAAGAATCTTAACTGATTTCATAGGTGATGGCTTCTTGCTCAATGCTCTCTTCTAAGCTCCAGACCTGCACATCCAACTGCTTGCTAGAGTCCACCAAGCTGCAGACGCAGCATCTCAAACCCAAATGCAGCCTCCTCCTTCCAGGCCAGCTCTTTCTCCGGGGGCTCCTATGTCTATCTTATTGCTGAAGGTAGAACAAAGATTCTCACTGCCTGCTCTTTTCCCCTTATGCTGAATATAACCTCAAATCCCACCTAGCCCACTTTCTTAAGAGCAGTCCCATCTGCCCCAGTTCTCTCCCCTCTAACAACCCTGGTGATTTCCCACCCGGATTACCAACACCTCTGACTTCAGTGAAATTCCTCTCCACGGCAGTGCTAGGAAGCCTTTAATGATTGCCCTCGATGCAATGTAAAATCCAGCTTCCCGGGTGAAGTGTACAAAACCTCTCATGATCTATCTCCTGTCTCCTTTTCTATGCTCCCTCCCCCACAGGTTCTGTGTGCTCTGTGCTTTACACCTACCCAAAGTGTTTCTGAAGGCCACACTCTCAAAGTAAGGGTTATTCTTGGGGAGCTCATTTCTTCAACACGCTCAGCTTTGTTCCATGTCCCGCTCCACCCAAGTCTGGGTCAGCTGTCCTGCCTTTGCCCTAACTGCTGTACACATCTTCATCATTGTGGGTACTATACTGATGTTATTATCATTTACTTTTCTGTCTCCACACAGCATCCGGGCTCCTTAAGGGCAGAGAACATATTTCATTTCCTTTCCTCCATGCCTACCTAGTGTGCAGGATGGAGCAAGCATGAATCAATTTACAGCAAAGATATCTTTTGATCTATAAGACAGGAGCTGCTGAAATAATATTTCTGTCTATTCAGCAACAGGAATCTGATTCAGTCTGTCCATTGCCTGCCTGCCTGCCTGCCGGTCTACTGACCTATGTTCCAACAATTTCGAAACAGATTCCCCAAAACTTTGACATTTAGATTTGTAAGACATAACCAAGAAACAAAAAGGAACATACGAGGAAGCACTAATGGGCAAGTTACTGGGCTCTGCTCTATTACATTGTTATAATGATATAGTATTCACTCCTTCCTGATGCTCAGGAGGAGCAGCCAGGACACAATTACAAGAACTATATACAAAGATATTTGCAAAAAGAAACCCAGGATTCAACCTCAGCCTTACCATCACCTAACCAAGTGGCTTTGGGCACAAACTGTTCCACCTCAATTTCCTTAAGTATAAACCAGAGATAATGATAAGATTGAATTCGCTGTTGATGGTGAATCAAAATCAATGCTATTACTGGCATCAGAAAACTTTCCTTAAGGCCTGCTGTCTTCCTGCCTATTTTACCACGGGAGGGCCGAGCGGCTGGAGTCAGGCAGTCCAGTAGACCTGGTGCCCTGGAGCCACATCAGGAGGAGAAGGTCAGCTTGGCTAAGTGACTTCACAAACGCCAGGCTCTGCTCCTGCGGCAACCCCACCAGCAAGCTCCAACCCACCCTGCAAAACATGAGGCCGGAAGACAACAAGTAAAGGGAAATGCAGCAGCACAACTAAAGAAACATACACCTTTTTTACTAGATGAAAGAGTAAGTATTTATGTTTTTGCAACGCTGGAAAGATAAAAGATTATCTAAATATGACCGCAAAGAAAGAAAACAAAGGAAAAACCAGGCAAGCAAATTTCACTGCTGTGAACACAAAAATGAAATAAAAGTAAAATAATAAAAGACAAAACCAAGTCCAAAAATTATTAAAAGAAAAACACCAATTTTGGCACATGAGTTATACAACAAAGTATTTATGTAGAAATATATTTTTACAAATGAATAAGAACTCACTCCCTACCCCCAGCCAATGGAAAAGTGGGCAAAGACCTGGACAAATTATTCACACAGAGACATGCACATCACCATCAACAAGTACATAGCTGTTCCAGCTTATTAGAGATTACAAAATGCAAATGAAAATGACAGTGCAATACTATCTATCATATTTGAAAATATAAAATACAGTGTTGATATTTGTTAACAGGAAGTGTTTTTTGGGAAAACTGACTTTCTCATTTAGTTTGTGGACTTATTACTTAGAGTAACATTAGAAGGGAAATTGGAAAGTAAGCATTAGAAATTGTCATCAGTTTAGAGAACTTCAGAAACATATCCATCATAGCCTACTCTCTCACACACACAAATACACATACATACACACATATACCTACTAATCTGCACATATAAATACATATACCTGTATACATAAATTGGAAACATCTGATGTTTTCAAAAGATTGAAAATATGTAAATAGATGACCCTGACTCTCTATGCAAATGACTTTTAAATTTGTGATGAAACGTATTTTACATATATATACCTTATAAGATAGGAAGATGTCAAAAAATAAAGAGGATGTAGAAACAATCCCAGACATATTCGCCTATTTGTTCTTTGACAAAGGGGCCAAAAATATACATTGGAAGAAAGCCTCTTTAGCAAATGCTACAATGGCTAAAGATGCAGAAGATTGATGGTGGACCCATTTCTCTCATCATATACTAAAGTTAAATCAAAATGGATCAAAGATCTAAATATTAAAACAGAAGTGCTTAACTTACGGGAAGATAAAATGGGGAATACTCGAAGTCATTGGGGTAGGCAAGGACTTTGTAAAAAGGACTCCAATTGCCCAAGAAATAACAGTAAGAATAACAAATGGGATTAGATAAAATTAAAAAGCTTCTGAACAGTGAAGGAAACAACAACAGGGTAAAGAGACAACCTCTGGACAAAAATGTAAATCATTTTTGGTAGCTGTTCTTTAGACAGAGAACTAATATCAAGAACATGCAAAGAACTCAAAAAATTAGAACCCCCAAAATAGAAGACTCAATCAAAAAACGGCCAGGTGAAATGAATAGATACTTCTCAGAAGAAGTACAAATGGCCAATAAACATCTGAAAAATGTTCAATATCTCGGGCATTAGAAAAATGCAAATTAAAACAACACTAAGATTTCATCTTACATCAGAAAGAATAGCAATCATCAAGAAATCAAATAATGACAAATGATGGCATGGCTATTATGGGGAACAAGGAACCCTTCTACATTGTTAGTGGGACTGTAAACTAGTACAACCATTATAGAAACCAGTATGGGGATTTCTCACAAAACTAAGGTAGAAATTCCATTTGATCCAGCTATTCCCCTTCTAAATATCTTCCCAAAAGAGGTAAAGACACCATATTACAGAGACACATGCATACCAGTGTTTATGGCAGCAGAATTCATAATAGCCAAATCTTGGAAGCAATCTACATGTTCATCAGCAGACAAATGATAAAGAAAATGTGGTATCTATACAAAATGGAATACAGTTTGACTATAAAGAAGAGTAAATCTGAGACATTTGTAGGAAAATTGATACACCTTGAAAATATAATGTTAAGTGAAATAGATCAGACATGCAAGCTTAAATGTCAAATAGTTTCTCACACTTGAGTAACCCTTGAGATGGATCTTTTGCAAACGGGAAGGGGACCAAGAGTTTGTGGATGAGGGGAGGGGAGGAAGAGAAGGAGACATAAAAAGATTTGATGCATCATGTACATGTACCAACTATTCTCAATGAATGTACGTCTTAAGCATGAACTAGAAACTATGATAACAATATTAATGAAAATGGGAAAGGGGATCTAGAGGCAGAGGGAGGAATATGGGTAGGTCAGCGAATAAAAAAAAAAATCAAGATATGTTCAGTACATGTTCCCACTCCCTAAACTGGATGTAAATATCACATACTCCAAACACGTACAAATTTAAAACAAATAAAATAAAAATAATGAAGTTGAATTAATAAGCAAATGAGCAAATTCATGAATGAATAAACGAATTACAGCAAGAAAAAATGAGAGAATACTATAAATAGTATGGTCCAATTTTTGTAGTATAATTTGTAGAAATATTCACACCTGTATATTTAGCCTGCCAAAATAGTTGCTGAAATATTATTTTAAAAATATTTGGAAAATGCTCTCCTTTTTCACAAGGCCAGCACCCTCATTTCTGTGAAGGAGAACGCAGTGCAGCGGCAGCCAGGTGTGGAGGCCGGTCGGCTGCCCACAATGCGCATTCCTCAGGTGTCTGGAGTGAAGGCAGATGCGCAGCAGGCCAGACAAGATGTACTCTATCATGTGCCTGGATCTGGGGGCATTTGCAAACTAATCATTAGCAAGTTTCTGTTGTTGTTGTTGTTGTTGTTTCTAGGCGATTTCTGTTGGAATACTACGTGAGCGTTTTGGCAGCAAACCACTTACTGTCTCCTCTCCTTCATTTCCCGACCTCCCCTCAAGTCATTTTCATTCCTCCTCTCAGCCTTACAGAGCGTGGCTCTGTGTTCTTGATGTAGAAAATACTCAATAAGTACTAAGAACCGCTAAGACCTCCCTAGTGCTTCCTGTGTGCCAGGGCCGGTCTAATGCATGCACAGACACTGACTCACGCGAGCCTCACCGGACCCCACGAGGTACGCCATCATCCAGTTTCCCAGAGAGGAAGCTACGGTAGAGAAGAGGCCCTTGTGAATGAAGGAATTCATGAGTTTGATCTCCAGTGACTGTAGAAATGTCAGATGACAACTCACACAAATACAGGGCTTTGAGTCAAGTTGGAAGAGTCATAAATTATATTCAATATTTTCATAATTGTAAGAAATATTACAGTGCTGGGATAGAGGGCAGAGTATAGAGGAAGGGTGGAAGAATATGATCAACACATCTATATGCATGAATGGAAATATCACAGTGAATCTGTACCATTACTGTGTTAATAATAAAAATGAAATATTAACTATCAAAAGTTAAAATATAAAGAAAAGTTAAGCCTTCATCCCACTATTCACAGATAAGTCAGTTTTTCTTATAGAAATTATTTTTAATATTTTTAATGTAGAGAAAACTTTTGCCTTTTTATGTATATATCTTATTTTTTAACCCCAAATTGGAACCATACTATTTACCATTTTACATCATACCTCTTCCATGTACACTATTTTGACATTAAGGCTTCTGAAAATATGACTTCAAGGATATCAAAGTGTAACATCTTATTTGATGTTAATTATTTTTAAGATTGTGATTAATCTTCATTTGCTTTTAAAAGTTAACTTTGGCAAACTGTAAAAATAATAGCTTTCGTTGTAGAGTATTAATTTGAACACTTGGAAAAAGTAACTATAGAACATGTATGACAGCCTTCAATGTACCAAAACCTATGTAGGAGTTTGGGTTCAAGTGACAAGACGTGGTCCCACGCTTCAAGAAATTTTTAGTGGAGGACAGACAGAGCACACAGAAAATCACAATACAGGTTGGTAAATATACCTACAGCGAGAACAGCCTCCCTTACAGCTGCTGAATCTCATCATACCTCTAGCTTCTGTTTTGCTGCTTATCCAGCCCTATGACGGTACCTTGGCTCCCAACTCCCTTCCCTGCGGCACTGTACTCTGGCAGGTGTTGTCGCTCTTTGCCAGATTCTGTATCTTTCCCTCTCTACCGAATCATTTCTACGCGTATTCAAATATGTCTACACATCTTTTATCTAAAATCTAAACAACTCTCCCTTAACCCCATGATCCCCTCCACACACTCCATGCCCATCTCTGCCTTCTGCCTCTGCAGCGGCTCCCAGTACTTCTTATCTATCTTGCTCAACCCTCATCCTCTCCTCTGCCATTTCCAATCAGGCTTTCATCTCCTGGCTTTACTGAAATAGTGCTGATCAGTCACTCGCATCCAACACTCAGGCTGATCCCGCAGTCACTCCTCTGTCATCTTACTTGCCTCTGGCTGCCTGTCATCCAGTACTGCATGCTTGGAACCAAGTTCCCTAGTTCTTGGAACACTGTTTGCTAGGTTTCTGTGATGCTGCATATTTCCCCACCTATCTCTTAGGACCTTCCTTACAGTTCTTCACAGTTCTTCATTCTGGGCCCTATTCTAATTGTTAGATTGGCTAGTGCTCATTCTTGGGCCCTTTACTCAGTTTATACTCTTGCCCCTACATGATACCATCTAAGCATATGGCTTTTATGACGCCCAAAACTATACCACCAAAATTGCCTGCTCTACTGGGACCCAAACTTTCCCATATCCTGTTCATATCATTTCTTGACTTGGATACTGAATGGGTATTTAAATCTAATATGCCCAACACAGAAGACTTGAACCAAACTCTTCACCAACCTGAAAATATACTTCCTCATCTCCTCACTCACATTAGATTTTCTCAAATCCTGCCAGCGCTCCCACCAAGACACATTGGAAGCCCCACGACGTCTCACGATGTCTAGAGATTCTAAGCTATGTCTTCCTCGGTTGGCTGCAGCAGTTTCTGACTGGTTTCACCAGTTCTAATCTTGCCCCTCCCCCATTCCTCATTTGATAGTCTGTTTTAAAAAAGTATGGATACTACTCTAGCATGTCCATGCTTTCAGCTCTCCAGTGGCTTCCTGCAAGTTAGAAAGAGTTCTTCACCATGATCTACAAGACCTTCATGATTTGGACCCTGTCACTTTTCCCCAACTGACTCTGTTCCAACCATACTGTTTTGTTGTTGTTGTTGTTGTTGTTTTCCTTGAAGGAATAAAACTCTTTCTACTTGTTTTCACCGCAAGCCTGTGCACTCGCCACTCCGTCAGCCTGCTTCCCCCTCTACTTCCTGGTTTCTTCACAGATTTCCCCTCCTCAGACACTCCTCTCCCTGATCATCTTAGTTAAACCTTCCCCTCATCTACTTCATCCAGTACTGTTCTTCATACCATTTATCTCTTCCTGAAAGCATTTTATTTATATAATGTTTATTTCCTACTTCCTTTCCACAGCACTGATTCCATAAGGATAGTGTCTGTTATTTAATAATTGCTTTATTCCCAGTATCTAGAACCTGCCTATGTTCTTAATAGTTACTCATAAATCCGTATTGACTACTGAAATAAAAAAGAATGAGAAACAGAAGTCAGAAATGAAAAACGTGAAGTAACTACAGAAACCCATGAAATCTAGAGTATTGGCAGAACAATTTTGAAAGCTTCTATTTACTTCTATTCCAGTAAATTGGAGAATCTAGAAGAAAGACATAAATTTCAGGACACAGGATTTACTTAAGTTGAACTAAGAAGATATAAAATATCTAAGCAGATCAATAACAAGCAATGAGATTAACGCAATAATTAAGTCTACCAACTAAGCAAAGCCCAAGACACAATTGATTTACTGTTGAATTTTACCAGATTTTTAGAAAAGAACTAATGCCAATGCTTCTGAAAGTTTTCTATATAATAGAAAATGTGGAAACACTCCCAAACTTATTGTATGATACTAGCATTATCCTTATAACAGAACCAGATTAGAACTCAACACAGAAAGAAAACTACAGATCAATATTTGTCATGAACAAAGATGCAAGAATCCTCAACAAGAAAAAGATAACACACCATAACTAAGTTGGTTTCATTCCAAGGATGTAAGGATGGCAATATATAAAATCAGTAAATGTAATATACCTCATAAACAGAATCAGACATAAAAATCAGATCATTTCAACAGATGCATAAAAAAAACCTTGGGTAAAACCCAATATCCCTTCATGATTAAAAAAAAAAAAAACTGATGAAAAAGGTACGTACAGAAAGATCTTACTACAAGCTGATAAAAGCCATATATGAAAATCCTATTGCCAAAATCACGCTGAATGAGGAAAAACTGAAAGGGTTCCCTCAAAAATCAGAAATGATACAACCACTTCTGTTCAGTATAGTATTTGAAACTTTATAGCAATCAGGCAAAGAAAGTAATTAAAGGGATAAGAATAGAAAGAGAAGTCAAATTATCTGTATTTGCAGATGATGTGATTTTTTCAGATTTTTTTAAAAGGCTAAAATAAAAAAGGCAGAAGGCTAAAATAACTCCATCAGAAGATCTTTCAATCTGATAAACAAATTCAGTAAAATGGCAGGATATGAAATCAATACACAAACGTTAATAGCATTCCTGCACATTAATAATGAGCCTGCTGAGAAAGAGAACAGGAAATCAATTCGAATTATAGCTCCAAAATTTTAAATACTTAGGAATCAACCTAAACCAAGGAGGTGAAAGACCTCTGTAATGAAAACTACAGAACATCGAAGAAAGAAACTGAAGAATACATTAGGCAATGGAAAGACCTCCCTTGTTCATGGGTTGAAAGAACAAGTACTGTGAAAGTAGCCATATTATGAAATGTGATTCAGTGTGATCCCTACTAAAATACCAATATCATACCTCACAGATCTAGATAAAAACAACCCTGCAAGTCATATGAGATCAAAATACACCAAAAACAGTCAAAGCAATACTGAGCAAAAAGAGCAATATCGGAGGCATCACAACACTGGATTTCAGGCTATACTTCAAAGTCACAGCAACAAAAACAACATGGTACTGGCACAAAAATAGACATGTAGACTAATGGAAAAGCACAGAAGACACAGAAACATGCCACATACCTGCAGTTATTTGATTTTTGGTAAAGAGGCCAAAAGCACAGACTGGAGAAAACACAGTCAGATGATGCTGGGAAAACTATATATCCCATGCACAGAAGATTGAAACTAGATCTCTATCTTTTACCCTGAACTAAAATCAAATCAAAGAGGGTGAAAGACCTAGATATAAAGTCATAAATTGAAACTGCTAGAAGATAACACAACACAAACACAGGCTAAATCTTCCGATTAGGACTCCAAAAACATCGAAGTTTAATACCTAAACTCAACAAATGGGATTATTTTAAATTAAAAAAGCTTCTGCACAGCAAAGGAAATAATTAATAGAGTGAAAACACAACCCACAACATGGGAAAAAATCTTCAGTCCCTACTCTTCAGATAGAGGTTTAAAATCTAGACTATATAAAGAACTCAAAAACAACCCAATCAAAAGTGAGAAAATTGACTAAATAGACACTTCTCAAAAAAGAAGCATAAATGGCCAATAAGTATATTAGAAAACATCCAGCATCTTTAGCCATTAGAGAAATGCAAATCAAAACAACACTGAGATTCCACCTCACCCCACGCAGAACACTAAAGACATGAATGCTAAATGAGGTGGGGGGTGCTCTTAATGATGAGAATGTAAGGTACTATTAACTCCTATGGAAATTGGTATGGGGAGTCCTCAAAATGCATAAACATAGATAGACCACATGATCCAGCTACATTACTCCTTCAGTATATTCCCAAGAGAATTAAAGTCAACATAAATATTAGCGAAACATGCCTACCCATGTTTATAGTGACACAATTCACAATAGCTAAGCTGTGGAAACACACTAGATGCCCACTGATAGGTGAACTGACGAAGAAATATATTTACACAATAGAACATCATTCGGCATAAATAAGATCGAGATCATGACATCTGCGGGAAAATGGATGGAACCGAAGGCCATTATGTTAAGTGAAATGTGCCAGACTCTGTTAAATTCTACATGTTTTCTCTTACATGATAAACAAGCTAACTAACTAGATAAATGAACAGATCAGTAACAGGAAACTAGGAGACAGACTATTGGAGATGGGAAAGGGGATCAGAGGGAGGGGAAGGGAGGAGAGAAGGGGATAATGGGATAGAAAAAGATCAGGATATGTTAAATCCATGTACCATTTTACCAAAATGAACCTCAATATTCCATATTATTAGCATGCACTAATAATAAAAAGTAAATTATCAGCAATTTTCTCATGTTAAGAAAAGAGACTGCAAGATGCTTCAAGAATACCTGAGCTATGTAGCAAAACAGAGAAATAGCATTTATAACTTAATCAGAAATGACTGGAAATTTTTTAATATGTATACCTTCAATATGTCATAGATACTGAAATCCAAATCCTACTCTATTTTATAGAATGCTCATTTAAAGAAAAATTTGGTTGCTGGGTATTTAAATTTTTTGAAGCTATTGTGAATGGAATTAACATCCCAATTTCTTGCTCAGGGGCTTCATTATCAATGTATAGGAACACTACTGATTTTTGTCCTGCTACTTTGTGAAATTTGTTTATCATATTTAAAGGTCTGTGGTGGGGTTCTTTGAGTCTTCTCTGTAAAAAAAATTATCATCCACATGTAGGGATAATTTGACTTCTTTTTCTATTCTTATCCCTTTGATACACTTTCTCTTGCCTGATTGCTCTGGCTAAAGTTTCAAGTACTTTCCTAAACACAAGGGGTTGACTCATTTCTCATTTCAGAGAGACTTATTTCAGGTTTTTCCTCATTCAGTGTAAT
>PVJO010006123.1:0-91878 GCA_004026905.1 Hystrix cristata
TTTTTTTTTAAATTTTATTTTAATGGTACATTTTAGATGTACATAGTGATAACATTCATCATAGGGGATTTGTACCTGTACATTACATATATTGTTGCTTCTTTTTTTCCCATTCCCCTCCCCTCACCCCCTCCTCCCTCCCTATTTACAAAAGCTTTGTTTCCATTTTTTCCTTCCATTTCTTATTTCTCTTGTCCCTCTGTTCCTTCCCCCTCCCTTGTTCCCTTTCCAGTCCAGGGTCTGGATCCCGCCCGTCTGAGCGTGTTCTCTGCAAATGACCTTGGCTTCCTTGGAGATGGTACCAAGTAGAAGGGACTTTGGAATGGTATTCATCATGGCTCTTGTGACGTTGCTGGGTTTTTCCTTTGTCAGAGCTGAAGTCTCTTGCCAGCAGTCTCTCCACTCTTTTGATTCTGGTATCTTTACACAGCTTAGTAGGCCAGGAACAACAATTCTCATGAAATATGCTTCCAGTGTCCCTAGTCCCCTGGGTTAGGTGGGCCACCTGCGTGGTTCTGGCCAGTGAAATACCTGCCGGCTACACTGAGGCAGCAAAGATGATGCTCCGTTTTCCCTTGCCTCTGTTTTGGAGGATAGCAGTGTCCCGCATGGCAGTCCCTCTGTCTGTCTGTGTTCATAAGCTGACTGTGAAGCTTGGCCCCTCACTCCCATGGAACGTATGATACCAGCAAGACCTGAGTCACAGAGATTCTAGGATTATTTTTGCCACAGTGAGATTAGTCTGTCTTGAGTAATTTGCAGACTGATGCCTGAAGTGAGGTACTGCAGGGCGAAAGTGTAGAAGTATGTCGCTTTGTTTTAGTAATCGACTCACAGGTAGTTGCTGAGTAAGCTGATCTAGGACACTGGAAAGATGGCTGTTGTTGCACACTTGTGCTCCTCAAAATGTCACTAAAGCAACTTGTTGATAAGACAGAGGAGTTTACAGTGGAGGAGAGTCTGTCACCTCGACGGCCCCCTTGGAAAGCAGGTGACGTGGGCTAGTGTGGTGGCCACTGTGGCTGTAAGAGGGTGGCGGCAGGTGTTCCTTTGTCACTGCACTGTGAGAATAAGCAGTCTTCACTAACTCATGTCTAACTTAATTTTGGTTTTGTCACAGCAGAATTTGAATAGGAAGGTTTTTTAAATGATTAAATAACATTTTAAAATTACAGGTTTAGAATCCAGTGGCTCCAGCTCCTCCTACAGGAGCTGCAGACACCAAGTTTCATTTTTCTAATGCAGATTTCCAGTGAGATTGTTTAGTGGCTAGAAAAAATCTGGATTTTATCAGTTGTCAAAACCACATGGGACTATTTAGGCTCTTATTATTTGAGCCCCATAACCCAATAGAACTTCAGGGGGCCTTCGTTCATATTGTTCTTTTTGCCTTGCTTCTCACCTCTACCCAAAGAACTTCTTCTAGGCATGGATTTAATGATTCAATGATAAATCCTCCTTGAGTCTCTCTCCTTGAGTCTATCCCGTAAGGCCAGCTAATCCGACCTCACTCTGTGGTCTCAGAGCACTTTATTATCTTCCTGTTATAGCACTTGACATAGATTAGCTTTTTGTCATTTGTGCCTTTGTCTCCCTTAGGTGTCCCTTAGTCTCCTCTTCATATGTGGACCTTATGTTGGAAAAGTTAACTGTATTAAATCAATTCTCCCCCTCAAATTTCCATGGATAAAAATCTCTTGTGTGTTACTTTAGTGCAAAAGACTTTTGTAGATGCGTTAAGCAGAATGGGACACAGTATGATGCTGTACAAGCAACCTCCCCAGATTTCCGTGGTTTGGTGCACACAAGTCATGCCTCACTCATATTATACATACAGAATGGACCACTGTGGACCTCTGGACCATCAGGGACTCAAGGACATGGATGACAGAGAATATGACATCTGGACTATTGTTGGTAGCTATAACAGAGGAGGGGAAGAGTCTGGATCAAGCAAGAGCTTACACTCCCTGCACTTAAACAGCTCCTGTGGGCACAGCTTCCAGGTGTTCTGGAGCCACTGGACTTTAAAATCTAAATTTTAAAAGTGTTATTCCATGAACAGTATTTTTAAATAATCTATTTGTATTCAAATTCTACCATGCCCAAACCAAAATTTTTAGAAATCAGATTAGTGAAGTTTATCCACAAGCTTGCTGTAGCGAGGGAGCATTCTCCTGCCATTTTGGCTCCTGCAGAGGTTCAGAGATTGGAAAGGAGAGCTATAGAATCAGAGGGGTGTATCTTACTAGGGCAGGGCTTTGAAAGGAGCACTGCGGACCTTGAGGTTGACCTTGAGGTCTCTTTGGCTCTCTCTGAGGGGCCAGGTGAACAGTCTGGGGAGGTTTCCAGAGGGGAAGAGGCCTGTAATTTCTGGTAAATTCCTGGAATTGGTGGGATCCGGAGAGTGTTCTTGATGGCTGGGCCAATGTGATGTTCGCGTCACGATCCTGATGTGGGATGGGAATTGGAGCAGACAGCATCTCACCCACATCCTCTAGCGCCACGTCATTCCATTCTCACTCCTCATTGCCAGTCATGAGGGCTTGCAGCAGTCCGCAGTCTCCCCTGATGGCCACATCCTCACGCAGCGCAGCAGTGAATTAGGTGATACCCAGATTCTCTCCAGATTTCCTCAAGTCCAGGATTCCCTGAGGATGCTGGCCACAAACTAGTCTAATTTTGCCAGGCTTTCCGGCAGCTAATTGAGAAGACTGTGACCTCTCTGGGGTGGTTCCATCATGGACCCTACAAAACGAAGACGTCTGTGAGTTAGAAAACTCTGTGTAATAACCAGCATCTTGTGCTCTTCCCAGGTGACACCTTCGGGGTCCTCTCCTCGCATCTGTGTCTGTGGCTCGGGAGAGGTGGGGCGAGCCCTCCTCTTCCTGCCTCCTTGGAGTAAAAGCTCTTCTCAGAGTGCGGCCACATCCTCGCCTCCTGGAACCTAAGAGCACCGGTGACCCTGCCACTGAGATGTGCAGCCAGCCGGAAACCTCGATTCAAGGGAGCTGTGCCAGGCTTCGCTGCTGCCAGGCTGATCTGCCCAGCTGCCCGCATCCTTGTCACAGAGTTGGAATCTGTGCCCTGGGGCCACCTGGACCCCTCCCTGCGTATGGTTTCTCCACGTCAGCTCAGCTAGGGCTACGGCAGTTTGCACCTTGGGGCACAAAAGTACTGTCACGATTTTTGAAATGGCACAGCAGCCTGCTTCTCAAGAAAATATGAAAAAATGGATGTTGAACAATAACTCGAGGGCTAGTATTTTGCCTGGGTCGGTGTGTGATTCCCAAGCCTGGGACGCCCCCCCACTTCCATTGGGAAGTCACTGTTTCCTGGTTCAAGTAAGACGTTTGCACTTGGCATAGTGGGAGAATTCTCAGTATTAACCAGCTCTTCCTATGTGTTGGCACCGTGCCACGTTCTTGGCATCCTCGTGAATCATTCAATCACCACAGTCACGGAGGTTGAAGCATAGACATTATGTGCATCCGCATTTTACAGATGAGGACCATGGGGCCTAGTAAGGTTAAGGTGACTCGCCTGGGATCATAACGGCACATTCTAGTGATATTTTTAGAGTGCACAAGGAGGCCAACTTCTATTTTTATTTTTTTATTATGACTGTAAATTTTCATTTTGGGAAAAAACAATAGGTTTAAGCATCTTCATCTCCGCTCACCTTTGAAACCCCATCACAGTGAGGCCGCCTGCAGCCCGCCCAGGGTGCTCACTGGCTGGAGGGGCGGCTTGCGAGTGTCTGCCGCTGCACGTGCCCCAGGAAGGAGAAGGGAACGCGTTCGTCATTTGATACTTGGAGGTAGTCAAGGTAGGTGCCATGTTTGCTGGTGGAATGTGGTTTTATTTTGAACTGTAATACCTGTGGTCTGGCAAAAGTTGTTGGGTTTTTATAAAGACAGTCATTTCAGCAATTGGAAAAGGAGCCTGTTTCTTTTTGTGGATCCCGAGAGAAGCGGTGGGAAGGCAGCGATTGCTTCTGTTCACTCTGGTTGTCCATCTGGATAATGGGGACTCGGGTTGACCGTGAAGAGAAAGTTCGCCGAGCATTTGGGAGAGTGCAGTGTGGATGGTGGATCTGAGTCCCTTTCACATACGGCTCTTTCCCAGAGAGTGGGGCGGCCAGCCATTTCCCCGAGTCTTTGCAGGCTTCAGTGAACGTTTAGGAAGTGGTCCTAATTGTGTGGCTCATCGCTTGGTAGGCACATGCATTTGGTTTGAATCTTGATGAAGACTTTTTTTATTTATCTCTCTTTTCCTGGCATAATATTCTGAACAGCAGCAGTGCAATCTGTTGTTTGTTTAGAAAAGATGGCAGAAGGGGTGGTGTGCCTGTGTGTGTGCACATGTGCGTGTGTGTGTTGTGGAGGGGGGACTCACATAAGATCTGTTCATAGTCCAGTAAAAGTAAAATTCTGCAATCTGGGGCTCCCTGAGTCAGTGATCAGCATTTGGGAAGAGGCTGAGTCTCAGGATGAATTAAAGCTGTCATCCCACTGTGGGCACATGACAGGGAGAATTCAGTCCTCAGGTTTGTCTCATTTGTGCGTACACACACACACACACACACACACACACGCACACACGCAGCAGGAGGTGCTTCCTCTCACGGTCTTCCCTCAGCACGATTCTTCTGACCTTGGCTTCAGCGGCCCCTCCGCTCTGCCCGCTGTTGTCTTGGAGGCCACGCTTTCCTACAGGAGGCGTCTGAGCTGGTGGAAGAATCTCCGTAGTGATATGGCATGAGTCCTGCCCCAAAAGTCTCAGCCATGCCTGGCTTCTGATCTGGGCCCAGGTGGAGCAATATGAGGATCTTCCTCACCTTCCACCTCCCGTGGCCTAATCAGCTGTGACTCCGAGCCACCTTCCCTCCCCAGGTGTCCCTCTCCTGGCGTAGGTAGACCTTTGAGAGCTTGGTCTTCGTTTCCTCTCCACTGGGCCAGACGTGCCCAGTGCCAGTGTATTTACATGCTTCAGATTATAAGCCATCCTTACTCAGGGCCCGGCTGGCAGCCTCCTGCTGTTGCAATTCTGCAGTTCAGAGCTCGTGGGACAAGCTGTTCTGAACAAGCCACCACTGGGCAGAGAAAGGGATGCTGGAAGGAGAGAGGGGCAGCTTCAGGGTAGCAGAGTGAGTGCTAATCTTTCAGAAAGGAGACTGGAGTTCAAATCTAATTCCTCTAAGCAACACAGAACTGGAGTTTGTGGGGTTTTAACCAGTGATGGATGAAGGTACACTCAAGAACAGGGGTGAATCCTAGTAATGTGATGTGTCGATGAAAAATCAGCTCTACGTTGCTTCTCGGCCTTTTGGCCAAGATCAAGTGTAAAAATCAGCTCCACGAGATCACCTTAGCTAAAATTGAGCAACATTCTTTAAGCACAACTATTGTGGTCTTCAAAAGTGTGTGTTTGTGTGTGTGCAAAACATCTGGCTATCTGAGAAGATAAGGATTGGATAAGGGAGGTGGAGATAAGTTATTGTCCATGTGGAGGCCTTGTGCTGGGTGGTGAGCACATGAATATTCATTACTGTAGTTAAATTAATTAAAGCAAGGAGGACCAGGCCTGGGCCTCTAATAATGGTAGGTTCTCATACACGGTTATTGTGATCCTACTGCTGTGTATTTGAGGACCACACAATCAGATCCCAAACAAAACACACCTTGCCTGTAGCTACTGCTGCACACTACCCCCACCATCAGCTCCTCAGTGCTGGGAAGTGAAAGGTCTGAGCTCAATTGTAGCACCCAGTCAAGAGAACAGAATCCAGAGCTGACTGACTGCATTGCATGCAGGCAGCAGACTGGAGGGCACCAGCGCTGCCTGTCTCCTGTTACCAGTGTCAGGGATGCACTCACAGCACAGGACAAACTTTAGGTACTTCCACATTCCAGACAAATTACTTCAAAGTAGCGGTTGCTGGTGGGCCTGCCTCTAGGTTTCACCGTCCGATGTGTGACTCAAGAGCTTGTTCTTTGCTACAGCACACATTTGTTACTATCTGGGTGGCCACCTTTGTTTTGATATACTTGATTTACCTCATTATCCTGTTTTCTGAGGCAAGTTCCATAGGTTTCCCCTGAGAGCCAAAGGGAAAGGGTGTGTAGCTCCCTTTCCCTTTCCCTTTGGCTCCCTCCCTCAAGGAGGGTTCACACCTTTACTGCAAACTCCAAACCTCTGAACTCACAAACACAATGTGGGAACAGACATGTACTGGGGTATCTCGGTTCGTGAACTTAATTGTCTCCAATTTTATTTTTGCCTTCATCTTTTCCTCTCTTTGTTTAGCTCAAGTTCAGTCTACAGAGCTAGTTCTTCTTTTACCCCTTGCCCCTCAGTTTTCAAATAAACTTCTGGCACCGCTTTTGGCTTACATCATCCAATTCTTTGAGGCAAGAAGGGGCAGGAATAAGTTTAATTGGTGAGCCATTTCTAAAGGAACTACCAGTAACATCATGATTTAAGTTGGTGCAGCTCATTTACACTAAAACCTTGCATGGAAATGAATGATTTTATAAGAGGTCATCGAGACTCATGGTCACCAGGGAAGAGCAAATGAGCAACAAAACCCAGGTAGAAATCCCAGGTTCCTTGCGATGAGTTTCAGCACTGGCCAGGAGTGTTTGTTTTGCTGCTTGCGTGGTAGGAAAGCGATGGCTGTGTTCCATTGCATCCTGTCTCACCTTCAAAACAGCCCAGAGACCTTCAGGTCCTGAAATGGTCGCATGAGCTTTGAAGAAGGATTTAGAACTTGAACGAAATATTTTAACATGTTTAAGTCACTTCCAAAAGAATAGTTTTCCTTCACAGAGTTTAACAGAAAAGGTAATGAGCACACTTCTTCCCGTGTATTTAAAATGTCAAAAGTGCCACCTAGCTATTCACCTTCAAAGGAATGAAAGCAGATCATCTACCCAAAGGAAAGATAAACTCAGAATCACAGCATGAAAGGAGGGGAGACAGGTGTGTATCTTCAGAGTTTCTCAGTCCACCCCAGCCATCCTAGCCACTTACCAGAATTACAGCAGTACTTCAGTTCACAAACTTAATTCTTCCCATGATTCTGGTTGCAAACCGAATTGGATGAGAACTGAATTAAATTCAAGTGGGCTACCATGAGGAGTCTTGATAATGGGCTTCTCATGGCATCGTCTCTTTTATGCCCTCCACATCTCATGGGAGCCCATGAGAAGTTGCACATACAGGGTCCTGGGAATTCTCTGATGCTGTCCTGGGATCTTGCAATTGACAGGTGCCTCTTATTTTCCCAGTCAGCTTTGCCACACCCTGTCTCCTATATCAGTAACCTCCATCTAGGAGGGATTTATGAAAGGCCTATGTGTGGGAAGGATTGAGGGGTTTTATGAAAAGAATTCCTCTTGGGTGAAGGGAAATGACGTGGAGCTGCTGTCAGAATGCTGCCAATTTTTAGCAGTGAAAGAAAGAGACCTTTCAGGTTGCTCTCCGGCATCCTGGGCCTTGAGCGGGTCTCAGAGGTGGCAGCGAACAAAGCTATGCTGCGGAAGAATGTCTTCAGTCTCTCCCACCTTCTGTGGTGAATCTGGCAAGTGGCTCAACTTTCTGTGGTCCTCATGTCTCTCTGCCTGGCTGAGTGGCCTCCTCTTGGGGAGCGGCGCTTCTGTGGCCCCTCCTGCGAACATCACTGAGTCCTGTCCCTCCGACAGTGCAGGCCAGTGTCCAGGATGCGGCAGGACACGAGGTGGTCTGCTCAACGTAAAGCTGCAGGTCTGCCCTTGAGTTCTCTCTCAGAAACGTCTGGCTTTCCTGTAATGTCTGGACTTGGCAAGGCCACTTTGCTGCACGTGGGAAGCGAGGCTGAGGATGAAGCTGCCCCTGCAGAGGACAGAATCATCGGAGTCCTGATCCAGAGAGGGCCAGAGCTGCTCCGCCTCGGAATTTTTCTGATTTTTCTGCACTTTTCACATGAGTGACACAGTGTCTTTCCCACGTGACCCAACTTGATGTTTTTGTTTGTGGTTGTTTTGGGAGACAAAGTGTTGCTTATTTTGGCGACTCAGTTGCGGTGACCGCTGGAACATGCAGAATCCTAGAAAAGGAGAAGAGGGGAAGGAAAGGCAGAAGGACGGTGGGTGTCTGGGCTCCTGGCCTCACAGCCTTCTGTGAGCGTCCGGCCCTGAGATTTTATTAGTACCCTGATTTACAGAGAAACACATCGGCGTCGAGAAGCCTGCTGTTTCTTCTGGTGGTCCTGCCGGAGTTACTCTGCGGATGAAGTGTAGGGGCCCCGTGTTTGATCCTGTGCCCAGCTCACACAGAGAGCTCAGGCCACTGTGGGCTGTTAAGTATTCATTTGAAGTTTCAAGGCCTGGAGGCGTTTTACTAAACGCGTTCAGCTTTGGGACACGCGTGTGACTTAACGTCCCCCCAAAATGCACCCGTGGAGAATAACTCGCTGATCTGGGGCTGATTGCCTTTTATTGTCATTGGAGGACGGTGACAGGGTGCATTGTTGAAGTCACCTCAGCCCCCAGTAGAAGGACAGCACTCAGGTCTCAGCGCGGGGACTTTCTCTGGCGGGAAGCTCAGACCCCAGTCACAGCTTATGCCGCTGTCCCTTTACATGAAGCATTGTGCTAAGTGCTTTATGTGTATTATCTCATCGAATCTTTGCAAAAACTTAGGAGGGTGTTGCCATGATGCTGTTTTTTCTCAGCTAGAAATGGAGCCGGACAAAGGCCTGGGAGGTTGTTGTGAGCCGTAAGGAGTTAACGGATCTCAGACCACGCTGGGGCCTTCATCCGTGACCATGCTGTGGGGCAGAAACCATCTGGCGCCCATTTGGGAGGCAAACACATCCCTCTGAAATGGCTTTGTGTCGTTCATGAACTGAAAGTTGTTACTCCAGTGGCTACTACTAGTCTCTTTCTCTGAAATCTTCACTATTGGTCCTTTCTAGTTTGAATAACATGATTGTTGAAAACCTGCTTTCCCTAAAGGAAGTAAAATTAATTTTTCAAAATACACCATTATTTCCTGCTTAAAAGTAATTTGATAGAGTGCCTCATGCTTTGTTGGTTAACAGCTGTGTGTTAAGGAGCGTGGACAGGAGTGACACGCCGTTTTCCAGGTGAAGTGTCAGCTTTCATCACTGCGTTCACTGCATTAGGTGTGTATTCTGAAATTGAAATAGTGGTTTCACGTCCTTCCCAGGATTTTAGAGGAGGTTGATTACTCGGACCTTTTCGAGAGATTAAACATGAATCTCCTATGACAGGCTTAGATGATCTTTAATAAAACGCAGTTGCAGGTCTTATAATGACGCTTTTGATAAAACATGCTTTTTAAAGGTGACTATTATTTCAGATTGGGGCTTGTTACACAATTAAAAAAGTAAATTCTTCTAGAGGAAAACTCGCCAATGATGAAACTTGAAGTATTTTGGAGTAAAAGTGTTAAAGATGTAGGCAGTTCTGGGGTTATTTGGCCTCTTAGGACAGTACCAGATGGTAAGATACTGGCAGAAAGCAGCTGCGGACCAGCAGTTTGCTCTTGCCCGAGCCTGCGGAGGGTGCCCTTCCTTCTGAGTTGGGTTGCCTCCCTCTTAATTTTCTTCTTGCACCAGGCAGACCCACGAGCATTTTCCTTCTTCCTGGTGGGCCTGTGACCTCTCCACAGTCCTCAGGTCGTGGGGAGTGTCGTCCTGTGAGGATACATTTCTAACTGACTGCTTTTTCCTTTCTGCCCTTCTTGCGCATTTTACCACTTTGAGGGAAATAACTTTATAATCAGTCCACTCTTATTGATAGATGTTTTATTCATCGTGGGCTCTTTTGCACTTTGATTTGATTTGATTTTTAAAATCTGCCTTAAAATATGTCTCTTGACTGCTTCACCTGGGCGACCCAGGTGACCACATGACCCCAGTTCCAGCATGTTCTCAGATGGGGACAGTCCTGATGCTCTTTAATGATGTCACCATCACAGCTGCATCGGTGATTTTATTATACTTTAGAAGCCAGCTACTTATGACGCAGCACCTTATCAGAAATTGACGGCATGCTGTTCATCCTGCCCGGTGCAACATGGTCATTTAAACAGCACTCTTAGAAACGGGCACCATTCGTCTTTCTTAGGTAAATTTTGACCCCTTGGAGAAAGCCGCAGGGCCGAGGGAGTTGAACCAGTCTTGATGCCGTTAGTGTTGGGGCCTCTGAATCCCACCAGGTGGCCTGGCTGTGGGTGCAAAGCAGCTTACACTACATCCAGCGAGCCCTTCACTTTCGGGGGGTCACCCTGTGATTTGCAGCGTGGCCTCCCAGTGTCAAGAGCTCTGATTTCAAAGGAAATGAGTTGCACTCACACCACAGATTTAAACAACACAGCTCTGGAATGAGGGCCTGGGTGTTGGGCCAGACTTTGGCCAGAGAGTTGCAGAGCCAGGGAAGAGCCGCGATGCACTGTTAAAATGCTTTTGTTCTCCTTGGAAATGTTCAGACTGTTGATCACAGAGGGCTGATGCTCTGATTTGCTGTCCCGAGTCCGGGGAAGCAAGCCTACTGACTCCCATCTACAGTGACACGCAAGCTAAGGACAGATTTTCTGGGCAAATTTCATTGAAATGGAAACCAGTAACTCTCATGAAAGAATAAAGGAAATGCCAGCAGAAGTAAAAGACCAGGGAATCAGAGGACAACATGTGGAGCTCTATATACTGAGCCACACAAATGGAAACAACCAAAATAAATGCCACACACACCAGAAACTAAATGTAACTTATTGGAGGTTAATACTTTTTATGTTTCGTTCGCATGGCAGCTTGTTCTGTGGTCAGATAAGAAGGATTGGGAGCCAGACAGGGTGGAAGGCTATTCTAACCCACGCTGAGCCCCACTTGGTGTGACCTTAAGCCACTCCCTGGAGGGGGATAGTGATGAGGGGCGGAGTCCGCGGCCTGGGCTGTGCGGCAGCATCCTGGAGACCAGTGACCCCTCTGGAGGAGGGGCGCGGAGAGGGGTTCAGTCCACAGAGTCCCCTCTCTTGGCTTTTGTCGGGACACTTCTCACAGGAGTGTTTACCGTGCGCATATTCCTAGCAAGGGTTTTGGAGGATTAACGAGGCTGAAGATGGGAGAACAAACAGCTTAATCCCACGGAGTCCCTGTGTGGCTGGGCTAGACCTGCACAGCTGCATCCCCCCCCGCCCTCCGGCCCCTCCCGCTGCGCGCCCACGCCGCAGCCCCGCTGGCCTTGGAGCTGTGTCAGTGTTGTTTTAAGGAGCAGCAGCCCTCGGTTTCTGTAAATCATGAGAGGGGCTGCTGTTCTGCTCAAGTGTAGGTCCTGCTGAAACACGTGTCTTGAGACCGGAAACACCACGCGTCTTCAGTAGGCGAGTTCCGGGCCTGGGAAGGGGCTTGCGGCTCCAGTCTCGGCCCCACTGCCCTCCCTGTGTGGCTCTGTGCCTGCCCCATCAGCTCCCACAGCGCCCTGTGCTTATTCGATCAGAGCATCTTTCTGTCGTTTTTTCCCCGCTGTGGTACTGAGGATTGAACCTGTGCAGGGAGCTACATTCCAAACCTTTTTATTTTTTATGTTCTGAGAGAGGGTCTTGATAAGTTGCTCAGGCTGGGCTTGTGTTTGTGATCCTCCTGCCTCAGCCCCCCAGAGTGCTGAGATTACAGCTGTGCAGCTACATCCTACTTCTTCCCTAGTGCTTACAAGACTTAAATTGAGAAGCGACCTTCTTTATCCCCATTCCGCATGCTCTTTGCCTCTGTGCTGTGTGCTAACTCTGCCCACACCGATTCCCACCCGCCCTCTCAGAGGCCATGCCTTCGCTCTGGGTGCCCCGTAGTGTATGACTCCCCGAGTCCATCCTATGTCCGGCCTCTGCCCTGGCTCTCAGCCTTTTGCTGGATCCCTTTCCGCAGCGCCCGGGGCTCTTGGCCCTGACTTGGCCGTGCGACTGCCCTGACCAGGGGTGCGGTGTGGGATGCGTCCGGGTTCCCGGCCCCTTACGGCCCGTGTGGTCAGCACCTCTCGGCTGCACGAAGAGCTCTCCTTCCATGCTAAACTCAGGCCGTCCTTCCACGGCTCCTGTAAACCTGGGGTGCGAGAGTCCCCTCACCCCTTCCTCTGACCGTCCTCACACCCACAGCCCATGACCACCCAGAGGTGGGCCTGATCTCCATGTCTCCGTGGCCCAGGATTTGCTCTGTGTGTGTGTATGTGTATGAATTTGTCCCATTATAAGGATGTGGTCATAGAGTAGGCTCTTCATCTACTCAGCATGACCGCATCTTAACTGATTCTGTGACTGAGAGCGTGACTCTGTTCCCAAGTAGGAGCACACTGCTGTGGCGAGGACTCCAGCACACACATCTTGAGGAGGACATAACTCCACCGCAGCACTGGCCGCAGCGCAGTTCCTCCTGCAGGCTTCTACAGTGATAATTCACAGAAGGCCAGACCCACACTGCCTGGGGTGAGGGACTCCTCACCAGACCCTCCTCCTCCTCTTCCTCTTCCTCCTCCTCTTCCTCCTTTTCCTCCTCCCCCAGCCCCTCTCCCTCCCTTCTCTTCCTTCTTCCTCCCTGTTTCCTCTTTCTCTTCCCCTTCACCAGGACTCTCCAGCTGTACTGTCTGTCACTGTTTACACAGCACTGTTCCAAGCACTTACATCATATCCTGGGTCTTCACTGAAACCCCGTAAGTGGGCAGGTGGGTATTTTAGCTCCATTTAACAGGAAAGAAAGCCAAGGTTCGTGCTGGTTAATTGACTTTTCTAAAGCTATCTCAGTGGGTGTCAGACCTAGGTCTCCAGCCCCAGGCCAGAGCTGCTTCTATCCACTGCACATTTTGTTGTTAAAGGTTCTGCCCACAGGGACCAGGGGATTCTAGGTTCCTAGGTTCCTTCACAGGTAGATGGAAGTTTAAAAACTTACTCTGGGCAAGGTGCTCTCATTCTATCCCCTCTTCCCGCAGGTGAAATCTGCGGAAAGTGGTAGTAAGAGATTGTGAGTAATAGGAGCTGATACTGTCTCCTAGAGGTTTAAACAAAGGGTTAAAAAAGTGAAAAGACTTTTTAGAGCAAGGGAAGAAACCTTTTCTCAATAAATCTGATGATATGCCTGTAATTAAGTCAAATAGGTTAAAGGCTTGTTATGCTAGCATTAACACGTAATTCATCCGTTGAATTACAATGAGATTCATGTAAGGATTACACGTGAAATTCCATGTAATGAGATGTATTCATCATCAAAAGCTTTTTGCCCTTTAAGAAAATGTTACAATAATTATCCCATGAACGTGAAAAGTCAATAGAGGTGAAAATACATGTCTTTTTATACCATCATTGTGATTGTATTTATATTGGCAAGGCCTAACCCTGATGACATTTAACTTCCTAGGGAGAGGACCCGGTCTGCTCTCTCTCCTCCTCACTCACCCTTTCCTTTGGGGCCATCCACATGGTGCCCTCTGCCCACATCACTTCCTCTTCCAGAGATGGGAAACTGGGATCTTATTTCCCAACTTGCAAAACAGATAAGTTAGAAGGCAATTACTCACTTGGCAGAGGGATTCACTAGGGACTTCCTTTAAAAAGTCGCTTCCTTTTTTAATTACAGTTTTTCTGGAAGTGAGGAGTCAGCATTATTTAGAATTGGAGCTTTAAAGATTATGCTGTATTTTGTGCAGATTAATCTAAAATTTGTATGAACATGTGTATTCTAGATTTATCAGTGAAACACACTGTAGCCCTTTGAGGATGCTTATATAGAATTCAGTGATATAAAAGTAGAGGTGAGTGGAGAAAGGTAAAAAACAGATAACCATTAAAAAGCTGGCTGCATACATAAAATATTGTAATCTAGAAATAGTTCTTGCTCATGTTTCCAGAGCTACTGAAAAGGAAATGCCTAAATGATATCAGATAATAATTACTTAGAATCTGTGTCTAAATCCACATGCATTGCCTTTTAAAATATTCTACTTCAATGTTTGATCAACAGAAAATGAAAATAGTAAGAGATGTTTGTGGTTATGTTAAACTCAACATTTGAAAGTCCAAATGTGATAACATTTAGGTAGATTATTGACTTTTCAGTACTGGACTCCTGCTTCCTAACTTCAGCCACTGCATGGGTAAGGCCATTAACACGTTCTGTGGACAATCCAGAGATGTAGCCAAGGTTACTTTATTTTTCTTGCGAATGACTGTAGGCAAGATCTGTCTGTTTAAGTGAAATAGTGTCAAGTAATTTTGCATAAATACGCAAAATATTTCATAGCAGGAAAAGAGCAACGAGAAAGACTTTTTTAAAGAAAAAAATGATGTAGATATGCTGTGTTCAGGACATTCTGCACGACATTTATAGTTGCTTCAGCCATAAAATATCCTTTACCTTTGGTTGTGGTGGAAATTCCCCGCCACTCATAGGCGCTTTCTTTCAGCCATGCTTGATAGAAACGGTGCCACTTGGTGATCGGGATCTAATTTGAGGGAATCTCGGATTCCCACATGTATGTGCCTGTCTTCATTCCGAGTGGATCAGTGGTGCTTCCCATGGAGACTGCTATTATCAGAGCTAAATTCCCTCGTCTTCTTTCTTACAGTCCAGCTGCTTTTATGTAAAAGAGTTTGGTCTGTGTAATACCTTTATTCTCAGCACTTGGATCCTTATGTTCCTGAGAATCAAGACAGCCATCACTGGAGCCTACAAAGTCGCCTCTGAGGACAGAGGAACACTGGCTGCCTTTTCTGGTATCTTGGGAGTTGGGGAGGAAAGCACTCAGTCACCGATGCCCCTGTGGGGACAACAGCAGGTCCGGTAGGCCACAGATTTCGGGATCACCACTGGTGCTCTTCACTGGAGAGCTGATTTTCTTTCCAACTGCCTTCTTTGTAAAACAGAAGGAACAACTTATTTTATTAAATAAAAATTTAGTTCAAACTTTACCTCTTCCTCCATCATAATTTAATCAACATTCACTCATTCATCCATTGACATTTCATTTATTTATTCGTTCAGCAAATATTTATTTTTATAGCCATATGCTCAACATTTGTTTTGGACCAGTAAGAAACAGAAAGACTGAAGATGAATAACAGACCCTGTTCTTACTTTGCTTACAGTATAAGAAGAGGCAATAAATTTGATGGTTAAATTATCACACTGTAAACTAAAAGTGGGATGAAATCTGTCAAAAAGGTTGAGAGGAACAGCACTGAGTTGTGGAAGGGATGGAATTTGTATCCATTTTCTAGGGAATTGGGCAAATGTTTATGAAGAACATGAAATGTGAATTAGAGTTGTTGTATTTCTATAAGTAGACAAAGATATTTTCCAGTAGAAAAATAGCAATAGTAATAGCATGAAAGGTGCGGAGATGATCCTGCCCTTGGGAAATAGTGAGCACCTCAGCTTGCTTGTGTTGGTAAACGTCCAGAGCCCTCAATTAGGAGGTGTGAACTACAGAAAGTTTTGGTGCGCGGTCATGCTGCAACCAGGGCAATGCATGAAGGATGTGTATCTGGCAATCGTATTTACAAAAGGGGGCTTTCAAAGTCATCCTGCAATCACTCATGGAAGAATGTACAGGACTCTTCACTGTGTGACCAAGTAGAAGTGAAAAGTGTTGAAATGGTGTAGCTGGCGATTTCCTTAGGTGCATGGAGCAGGGAGCGGGGCTGTGATGAAAACTCAGAGCTACAGATGCCAGCATCTGGAGCCTGGGGTGTGAGATGATAAAATCATCATTAACTAAAGTCACTGAATTAGCAGAGGGTGCTGGAGCGAAGAGGAGGAGAAGTTAGCCTTGAGAGTTTGTTACCTCATTTATTTATTCAGAAGCCTTTCCTAAGGCACCTCTTAGACAGGCACCCTTTAAATGATTAAAGGTTAAAATGTGTCAGGGAAGATATGCAAAAATGGTACTTTTGGAGCTCTAATGAACTGCCAAAACATTTTTCAGAAAAATTATATTTAAATATTTTGAGAAACTTTGTTACAAGATTATATCCTTTCTTTTTTGGGTGTTATATGAAGTGACAGCAGTGCAGTCATGTGGGGTTTTAATTTTTAAAAACTCTTGCAAGATAGCAGAGAGAGTTCCCAATCAGTCTTCACCAAGTTTCTTTAATATTGATATCTTATCGTTGATATCTTGTTAATCGTTACTAATTGTTAGAATGTTATAGTCTGCATTCTACCTTGGGGCTCCCTGACAATCTGGTTGAATTTTAAACAAATTTTCTTACAGTTAAATTCATTCTTTCTGGCGTGTATTTCTGTGGGTTTTGACAAAGGCATAAAGTTCCATGTTTGCCCCCACAGCACCATACGGGATGGCTGCATGTCCTCGTGTTGCCCTCTATAGGCAGCTGCCCCATCCTCATCCCCAGACTGCACAGATCTGATGTCTGTCGCTTTAAATTTGCCTTTCTTGTGGTATCGTGTGAATGGGATCATACATTACAGAGAGAATGCAGCTAAGACTAATCTATGTTGTTACACAGATCAATAGTTCATTTCTTTTATTTCTGAATAGGAAAATAGAAACTACAATTTGTTTATTCTATTAAAGGACACCTGGGGTGTTTCCCATGTTTGGAGATTCTGAAGAAGGGTGCTGTCGGTGCTCACACACAGGTGTTCACACTTTCGGGTGGGCTGAGCCAATGCCCAGGAGGCAGATGGCTGCTCGTGTGGTCCATACCCTGCAATGCCAGCTATGCTGTCATCTGGATGGGAGACAATGAGAATTCACTGTGGTTTAATTTTGCACTCATCTAAAGACTGCCGATACTATCTTTTCATATATAGGTATTTGTCCTTTGCATCTTTTCCTTGGGGAAGTATATGTTCATATCTTTTCTTATGTTATATAAATTGGAATTGTGTTTTCTTACTGTTCGGTTTTGAGAGTTCTTTGTATATTCTACATACAAATTTTAGCCAAAAGTATTTTGCAAATATTTTACTCTTTGGCTTTCAAAAATTTTTTTTCTTTCAAATAGAAACCATTTTAACATTTTATAATGTTTTATTTATTAGTTTTTTTAATTTTTTATTTTATGAGTTGTGTTTTGGTGCTGTCTCAAAAAAACCTTTTTTTTTTTTTACTAATACTAAGATCACACAGGTCTATGTTTTTTTCCCTAGATTCTTGAAAATGATACCAATCTCCAAAAGGACACACCAGTGTTAAATGCATATTCGTGTAACAAAATAGCTTCTTAGTACTTAAAAGAAAAATATATATGAGAGATGAAATAAACAAATGTACAATTATTCTTGGAGACATTAATATGCTTCTCAGAGACTGAGGATGCTAGTTGGCAGATAAGATGGTTTATCTTAATTGTTGACTTGATTGGGTTGGGAATGCCTAGGAAATTAGTAAGACACACTCCTGGATGCGTCCCTGAGGGCATTTCCAGAAATGACTGGTGTATGGGACAGCAAACTGAGGGAGGGGACCCACCCTGAGTGTGGGCAGCACCATCCAATTGGCTTGGGCAGGACAGAACACAAGTGGAGGAAGGAGGAAGCTGTCAGTCTTTGCTCTCTCTGGTTTTCTCACTGCTTTCTGGCCACCGTGAGGTGAGCAGCTTTCCTCCACCACATCCTTCCACCATTCTGTGTCTGCCTCACGACAGACCTAAAGTGATGGAGCTTGCAGACTATAGACTGAAACCTTTGAAACTTTGAGTCAAAATAAACTTCTTTCATTTACATTATTTTTCTCAGTGTTTTGTCACAGTGATGGAAAGCTAAGTAACACAGCAAAAAGTAAGGATGAGTGTAGATGACCCAAATGGCATGATCAACACATGTGTCTGGATATTCATTTCTTGAATGTTGCATGCAGTAGCAGCAGCAGATGCATTCTTTTCAAATGCACATAAAAATGTTATCAAGGTACATTTTCTGGGCTACAAAGCAGCCTTATAAAACGTAAAAGAATTGAAACCATAACAAGTATGTTTTTAGACCTACTGGAATTAAATTGGAAGCTGAAAACATAAAGTTATTTGGAAATATCCAAGTATTTGGCAATTAAACCACATATTGCTAAATACTGTATGAGTTAATAATCCTAGCACTCCCGGAGTCTGAGACAGGAGGATTACAAGTTTGAACTTGGCTTGGGCAACATAGCAAGACCCTATCTCGAAATTTAAAATTTTTTTTTTTTTTGAAGTAGGGTCTCACTATATAGTTGAGGCTGGCCTTGAACTCACTGTGTAGCCCAGGCTGGCCTCGAACTTGCAGTGATCCTCCTGCCTCAGCCTCCCAAGTGCTGGGATTGCAGGTGTGCCCCACCACACCCAGCTCTATTTTGAAATTTTAGAATGCTGAGAACATAGCTCAATGCAAAGGCCTTGGGTTCTATCTCCAGTAATGGAAAAAAAGTCTCTAGGAGAGTTAAAAAATATTCTTAACTGAAGTGAGGAAGATAGTGGACAAGTAAAAATAGCTATTGAACAATCCTCTTGGTGTTTGTATACCCTCTCATTGTTTTATCTCTTATGGTTATAGTTTGGGTAATTTCTGTAGATGTAAGTTTACTCTTTCTTTCCTTGATTGTGTTTACTTATCACTTCACTGCAGGCTTTCTTCAACTTTGTTCCTGTGTTTTATACTGCTAGCATTTCTGTTTGAGTCTTTCCAATACTTCTTATTTTTCTGCTCAGATTATCTATCTGATCTTGCATGTCATCCATCTTTTCCATTAGATTCTTCAAGGTTTCAATCATAGTCATCATAGATTACCTTGCAGATGATTCACCATGTATGTCACAGTTGTTCAGTTCAGGTGATGTTATGTCTCATCGAGGGCTCTTTATTTAAACCTTTTTATGCTTTGTCATTTTCTTTTGGAAGCCAGTCATTTTATGTTGTAGTAGGGACTGAGGTAAACAGTTTTTATGCTTTGAGATCAATACTATTTATCGTCTGCTTGGGGCTATTAGTATCTAGATGAGTGTTTTAATCAGGAACTGGACTTAATCCAGTTCTCTGTGTTCTGGAGATGAAACTGCTGTCTCATTTCTCTCTCTCTCTGGAAGACATGTTAAATCTGAGGCCCACTGATTTTCATGAAATCCTTTTTCTGCGGGAGTTGGTGCTGGTGATCGAACGCAGGGCCTTGTGCTTGCTAGGCTACTAGTATTCTACCACTTGAGCTAAATCCCTAACCCGTTTTCATGAAATCTTCAAACCCCTTGGAACATAGTACATTTCATGTGAGTACAGGCAAATTAACTTCTCTGATTTTCATAAATTCTGCAAAGTGGCCTGTGATTTTAAAAAATGATTTTCAATAACCCCTGCATTGTGACGTTTAAAAATACCCTGTCATCTTTATCACTATCTTGCACTATCAATGTCCCAATTTTAAATTGTTACCAAAAGTTGTTTGTCAGCTTCTAGTAAAAGTGAAATGTAAGGATGAATTAGCAAATCATTGTTTTGTGCTCCAAGCACAAGTTTCAGGAAAAGCAGCTGTTTTATGAGTTAATTGCAGAGCTAAATGAGTTTGTAACCCCTCCAAAATGTAGGAACTGCGTGACTCACAGTCACTTTTCATTTGCTTGTTTGAAGAGTTGATAGTTGGAAATGATCCAAAAGCAACAGATAAATGATGACTCATCTTTCATAAGATAAAATTAATGGGGTGCCCAGTGCCCGTAAGACACAGCCTTAATTTTATACTGAAAGTCAACCGAAAAATATGATTTCCTTGATCAAAATTGATTTGTGTACATTTTGTCAAAATGCCGTACTATATAATGTGTGTTAAGTTTTTACAATAATTAACTAGAATTTAGGAAAGTTTGACATTTTTTCAATTATTAACCATTTTCTGATTTTCTGATTTTCTGAGGTAGCAATTTTTCTTCTTTATGAGCATTTTCACATTTTAATTTTGTGTCGTGATTTATTGCCTATCGTGTTTAGGAAATCACATTAGGGAAGGGGATGAATTATTTGGCACCAACCCGGTGTTGTGCTCTGAGTCCTTGCTGGGCAGGCATAAGAACATGCATGCAATTGGTTCTGCCTACTTGATTTTCCTGAGATGGCTACAAGATGATTGCAGCATGCCCTATACTTTTAAAGAAAGATGTCAAATTGGAGATATGGGTATTCTGTTAAACTGTGAGGACAAGGTCATATCTTACACAGATATTTTGAAAGTAAAATTACTTTTATCTGGTACATTGTTAAATATGATGCCATATTTTTGAGACTATTGTGAAATTTATGGAAAACATAGTAACTGCCCAAAGAGTGTTAAGATGTTTCCAGCACACACAAATTAGAGGTTTATGGTCTTTTCTATGAGTAATGTATCATGAATTCATAAAAATGAACCTCTAAAACAACATGGTATTGAGATAGGATATGGAAGCCGAATGGAATATACAGTCATACACTGGTACTTGACTCCATTGACACTTGTACAATTTGGTACTCAGTGAACATTGATGTGGAACTTTGGTCCTAGTACTCATCCTTTGTTTGGTACTACCCGTGCAGGCCAGCACTTGTTAGTGTTGACTGTGACCCACCATCCTCTCCAGCCACACTAACTTGCTTCTCATCGTCTTGGTACTCCTCGGCCTCCTGGAGCCAACAAGGATGACTGCCCAGGTACCGCTGTCCTTTGAGGACAGCAAGGCCTGGATTTGAATCCTGGTTCTGCCACCTGTATGATTTTTTGGCAAGGTATTGACGTCTAAGCCCCAGTTCTTCCTCTGTAAAATGAGGATTATTATAAAGTGTGAAACTCAGGAAAATAATGAATGTTAAGTACCTAGAGTTGTAGGTGCCTGGCAAGTTGTAGGTGTTCAATAAATATTAGCTATCGTCATCGTCATCAGGTTCAGCAGCAACAAATTAATCAATATTGCAAAAGTGTTAAGGAAAACAGAGCAAAATGCCAGAGATGGCCTTTTGTGAATAATTATTCAGAATTGTCGGATAAAGTTTTTATAACGACAGTGTTATAGTTGGGCCTTTAATTTTTGTGCCTCAGCAGCAGAAATTAAGTCATAAGAATGTGTTCCTCATCTGAGATCCTTGAACCGTGTGTTGTGAAAATTTTTTCTTTATAGGAGGAAGCGAACTTTTCAACATCTATATAGATCTCTGTAATGAAAATAGTCAAAGGGCGAGTGCATCTAAAACATGATAAAGAAAAAAAACAGTATGTCATTAATTTGTGCTGTATAGTACAGGGCAACCAAAGCATGTGGTCAGGACATTATGTGCCATGACTATTATTAAGCCTCTGCTCGTTGGATAGGCAAAAATACACCCGAAGAGTGTTTTACTTACGGCCAGTCTAAACGTGTGTAACCAGGGTACTGTACTGTTAAACAGGACGCGATGAATCAGATACTACGAATAGTTGTTACAGCAGGATGTATGACATCATAGAGATATTTACAAAAGAAAAGCTCATTTTGGTATCTTTGCTTCCTTGCTGAATGGGTATGAACTAGGGATGCACATTAGGCATCTTAATTTAACTCTTCATTTGCTAATTTTCTCAGAAGTTCATTGAATGGCAAAATTGAATACCATTCACAGCAGAAATGGTGTTTCCCTCTCAGCCTGTGTCCAAGGTACGCCAGCAGGGTTTACAGAGTTCTGTTTGAGTCTGGGGCTGCTAGGAAACAGTGTCTTCCTGAGGCTGGTCCACCTCTCGGCAGGGAAACGATCCAAGAACAGGGCGAGTAGCTGTGTGTGTTTGACCTGGTGACTGCGGCGGGCTCAGTGCAGGAAGCCGTCTGCGGTGTGTGCCTGCATTTACTGCACAGTGCGAGGGACTTTCTCTGAGGCTCGCAGACAGACACCGTTGGCATCAAGAGGCCTTCCAGACGCCTACTTGGAACCTGCATCCACAGGCCAAGAAGGCCCAAGAGGGACGATGTAATTGAAAATTGGCGGTAAAAATATGGTCAGCCTAGAGAAGGAACTAGATCAATTAAACGTGAGAGGGCATTCACCATTCCAAGGCACAGGGAGCCTGTGGGATTCACAATGTAGAATGTAAATTCCTTTTTATGAAGCGTTCTGCCTTTTAAATCATATTGTGGAAATTGCCTTGCTTGCTGCCATATCCTCCATATATAGTCTGTTTTTCTGAACGTTGGCCACAAGTGCTCCATCGCGGACACACCCAGGACGACCCCTGCAGGTCCCTCCCTGGTCTATCCCTCTGTCTGAGCAGAGCGCGATGTGCTCTGAGCCAAGTGGACATGAGGCGGGGTTGGTGTGCGGCCCTCCTGGACCGTGCTCCTCTCATGAGCTGCTGTCTTAGGAGGCTGAAGGGACAGCGATTCTCTTGGTGGCCCTGGAGGAGGGAACAGCCTCTGCGAGCTGCCGACGGACAGGACTTGGGGCAGAGGACTGCACACGGATGCCCACGGCCAGTGGGAGGGAGAAGGGATGTTGCCGAGAGCCCCAGATTCCGCGACCCGAGTAGAGGGCTGGGCGAAGCCCAGACTCCCAGTGCACAGAAACTGTGAGGTAATGTGATTCTCTTATGCCACTGAGCTCAAGGTGACTGATGGTGCAGCATGAAGTGGTGGCAAATAGTGAATACGATAATCTCGTTCTGACTTGCATCCAACGCATTCTTCTACCATACTGCTTTTTTTAGTTTAACGTGTTTATTCCAGTATTGTTGTGTTGTAATTTATAAAATGTTTCTATTTAGGACGTACTGGGTGTGTGCCTGCATCACCTCCACCCCAGTCGGGATCCAGAGTATTCCCAGGACCCAGGGAGTCCCATGAGCCCTGCCACCCACTCTGGCCCCACTTCTGCAGCTGGGCTCCCATTTCCAGGTCTGGGAGCCGCGAGGGCCCTCAGCCTCACAGGAAGGGACCATCCTGCACTCCCGTTCATGCCCATCATCTTTTGCTCAACATTGCCTTTTTTCTCCAATTTAAAAATTGATATTTAAGTAATCAAAGGTTACATTTCATCATTCTCTCCTCCCCTGAAGGTCTATTCTTTTCCCTTCATTCATGACATACAAATCAGAAAAATGAGTAGTGTTCTTATTTTCAGGACTCTAATGATGAGAAAAGACAAAGAGAACCACCAAGGAGCCGGATGTGTAGAGACAGTCTCCCACATGCAAATGGAGTTGTCCCAATGTCTAGATTTAGGAATTTTTACATATTTAAAATCCCTAAGATGATTGACTTCTGATTGGAAATAAAAAGAATGTGCAGTATTGAAAATCAGAAGGCAGGTGCACATTCTTGGCAGAACTCTGGACGAGGCAGTGGGGGCCTGAATGTCCAGAACTGGGGTCTGAAGAGAACCGAGAGCCTCCACATGCTGAAGGATCCTTGCCAGCATCAAGCGAGAACCAAGCTGGCCAGGTGGGAGGCACCTCTTGGGGCATCGCTTACATGGAGCGTGCGCCAGGCATCACGGCTCTGAGCTGGTTAGTGAGGAGACTCCTGCCCCTCTGCGGCCCTTCTAAACCTAGAAGCCACTGCTTTTGGTCACCTCTATGCTAAGTCTACACTGCAAACTACTCCACTCTGTGATCACTGGGAACCATCATCCTCTAGTGTTGTCAGTTACCAAAATTTAGTTGTAGCACCAACAAAAAGAAAAAAAAAAAAGCGCAAGGCCACTTTGCACAGGCTTGCTCACTTCCAAAGCAGACTCCTGTGAGTGTCAGGTTGGGGGGACCCAGGCCACACACCCAGCAATAACATGCCACACGTTTGTGCACAGTCCAATGCAGGCCCCAGCTGTGGTGCTCTGTGGGGTGATTACTAAGTGATCTCAGGCACTAGATAGTCAGACATACCCTAAGACAGCTGCCCTGGGTACTTTCAGGGGACCTTGAGATTAAAAAGAAAACCACCAAAGCAGGTTCATGAGGGAGAGCTCAAAGAAGCAGGGTGGACCCAGAGTGCAGAGTTTGTAGTCTTGGGTGCTTAAGAGTTTTTCAGGCACAAGAGAAGGTGATAGTTTCTAAAGTTGATACGAATCAGAGAGTAAAGTCTGAGAAATGTGCTTCAGCAACTCTATGCTATTTAAATGTTTTTTAACTTAAACACTGTCCAGAAGTATCATTGAGTGTGTCACAAATTGGAAAGAATCTAATGTTAAAACCTGAACACACATGCCCGGATTTACATATGCTAAGCCCTTTTCACATCGAATTCCCCATCCCTTAGCAGTGGAGCCCGTTTCTTCAAGGCTGAGATTAAATTCCTGCCTCCCGTGCAGCTTCCCGACCACTCCAGCAGGACTCGGGGCTGTGCTTGGTGTGCAGGAAGCACAGTTTTTAATTCACATAGATTTCATGACAAAGTGTGAATTTGTAATCTTTTACTACTAAGTGAGCGCTTTTGGTTCTGGGAGTTAAAATAGAGGATAAACATTGCACCGGAGATGTCAATAGAAGAACCAGGGAATAAAGAGCTATCTTCTTTAATGAATTCAGACGTGAGTTGAGGAGGATTTGCAAACGTGGAGTCACGATTGGCTTCCTGTCGCTCACCACTTTCTCCCACGTCCTCCAGCCCAGCCGCAGCCTCCAGCCAGTGAGTAGGAGCCGTGAGATGGAAGCAAGACTTACATTTGTCCCATTTCTGGGATCCCAGATGGATTTAAGAAAACCAGGGAGGAGAGACAAGTCTCACTGCTGCTGTCTGGAGCCCTGGACACTGCTTTACAGAGGAGTGACGGGGGCGGAGACAGGTAGGGGGCAGAGAGGAGAAGCTATGGTTAAAGCAGGCAAGACGAGGACCCACTGATTCTCGAGTCTCCTCTGATTTTTGAGTCTCCTCTGGCCCCAGAAGAATGGGAGAGCAAGCAGCCAGCTTTCTCTCCACTCAGGAGAAGAGGGAGAGAGTTAGGGAGAGAAAGAGAGTGAGGGAGGGAGGGAAAAAGGAAGAGACAGAGACAGACAGACAGTATGAGAGACAGGGTTCGAAATCCTGAATACTGGGTGAATTTTTCACTGGGAAGACTGTGTTTCTGTGTTTGGTGAAGCTGTTTGTGAGTGACTAGAGGGAGATTTCTATTAGAGGGGAGAAGGGCTCACTCTCTGGAGAAAGCATTAAGTTAATTTGTATTTTGCAGATAGCAGTTTGCTGGTGGTGTGATGAGGAGATTCTTCCCCATCACAGACAGTCCCAAGCACACAGAATCCCCACATTACCGTTATTTCTGGTATTTCCACACATAATGTCACCATCTCTGACTTCCTCATCCATACACTCACCAGAGAGGTGACCCAGGAGGTGTGATTGAAAAATATGGTGAACGTTTAAATTTGAAATGCTTACCACACCAAAAACACTTTGCCATTAATCCCCCTCGAATTACTACCCCTCACTTTGAACATACTTATCCCATCCTCCTTGCTACTTTCTGATGCAGTTCTGGAGTCCTCTTTCGTGAGTGTCTTTAGTTGTGCTGTCATGGCTGCCTCAGTGTCCTGAATCAATTAAAATGTTTACCTTTCATGGTCATTTTGACTTTGTGAAAGAGCCAGAAGTCACATGGTGCCGGATCTGGTGAATAAGGTGAATGAGGATGTGCTGTAATATTTTTATGAGCCTGCCTTTCCATTGCGTGGCCCTTCGCAGAGGCCATCACCATGTTTTTTTAATCACATCTCATAAAGATACTCACAAAAGAAGACTTCCAAAGTTGCTTCAGAAAGTGGCAAGAACAGTGAGATATGTGTGTTTGAAGCAAGGGGGTGTGTTTCAAGGGGGATTAATGATAATATACTTTATGCTGTAGTAAATATTTTAAATTAAAATGTATCACTTTTTTTTTCAATCATACCTGTATTGCACAACAGGAATCTCTCATAGCAATTATTGTGCTGAGATCTGAGTTTCATGGGAAGAACTCCAGGCCTTGGGTGAAACTTCCTTTTAAGGTCCCAAGAAGCACACCAAGTGCGGAGATTGGGGAATGTGTCCAGTTGCTTCAGATAAGGGTTGCAGCAGAGTAACTGGCCACTCTCATAGGTTCACGATTCCTTACTTTGCCTGGGTGAGAATGCGATTGGTTCCAGAGTCTGAGGTGTAGAAGAAAGTGCATCCAGTGAATAAGCAGCTCATTTTGTAATGACCGACGACGAAGTCCTAGCACCAGCTCCGACGATCATGACCTGCCCTGTGAATGCCCCGAAGCATCACAGTTCCCTTGCAACATCAGGCCACCCTGTGTTTCTGAGTCCTCATGTCTCACACCCTACAAGCTCTGCACCTGACCTTCCTGTGGTCCAGGGTTCTGATCCCTTTCATGGCAGCTTGCCAGAGAAATTCTTGGAGCTCTGAAGTTGCTGCTGGTGAAATATTTCATGATTACACTGCTAAAGAAAAATATTTCACTAATTCACATTCTGATGTGCATCTGAGAAAATTATGGGCTTTAGTATTGGCCGCAAGTTACCTACAGAAGGAAGTCCAACATAAAATGGGCTCTCCCAGATATCCATCAAATTTTGGGTTATGCCTTCTGTCCCAGGAAGTCTGCCCCACGTCAGTGAATCCCTCAAACTGACACTTGCCCCTTTTCAACTACAAAATTTCCCCAAAGAAATGTAGAGGTGGATCCTGGCATCTCCTTGATGGACTAAGCAGAGAGGAAGATCTTCCTTTTGAAGCTTCACTTGACAGAATCACTGAATGCCGATCATGTAAAGAATTGTTTCTTGGCTCTGCCTCGCACAGGAAGCTCAGTGAGAACTTTTGTTTGACAGTTGTATATCCTGGCATTACTCTCATCCTGCGCTGAAAGACAGCTGCCTGTGGCTCTTAGAACACAGCTGAGTTTTATCAGAGGTTCCTCTTTCATATTCTTTGGCTACTAACTGTGTAAGTTAACCAAAAGATAGCTTAGCATTAACCCACATTGCCTTATTTTGATAACTTCTCTTAAAATCCCCCAATTTAGCCAAATACATTAAATGGAGCATGAATCTTTATGTTGTTTTCATTAATTCACATATTTGAAATATATAGCCAAGATGATTTGAGCAATTATAAAATATTAGCTGTTGCTCTGATGATTTGTGACATGGACTTTGCCACATGGACAGACGTTTCAGAACAGTCAAAATCACTTGCTGGGGACACGGAGAAGTTACAATGCCTGGCTTTAGACTATTTAGATGGTTTTTAACTCCTACTATTGGCAGGCATTTGTTGCAATTATAGCACCAATGTCATCAAATTTGAAAATAATTTTAAAATGTTTTCCATTTTTAGGGTTTTCATTTTTATATTCTTACAGTGATTGCATGTTAAATTAAGTAAAAATTCATCAGATAAGTATTAAAAGTCCTACAATATACTGCAGCCAAAACATACATTTCTTGATTTATACACTACTTCTTTTATACACTATCAATGAGGCAGGAGATTAGGGCATGACCAACTGGCTGAGCAAGTGGGTGTGACTGTCAGTCATGGAGATCCAGGACATGTGTCCCAAGTGCTACACCTGGGCCCAGTCAGAGAGTTTGATATGATGGCTCAGATCTGATGTTGAAATGGAGAATACAAAAGTCGGTTGCCATTAACCTCACGACCACTGTAGCTCTTTCAGTGGCCTGCTTTGCAGAGCGTACTTCTTTTCCTACTTTAATACCTTTAAGAAATGTAAAAGTTTGCTACTTTTTGCATGTTTCTTGTTCAATTCTTTATCCAGGACAAGAACAGAATCTCTAGAAGGAGTCCACAGTGCCCAAGACCCCAGAAAAATAGGTTTCAGCTCACTATTCCCCACGTTCCAGGACCACGGTCCCATTTCCTGTCTCTGGGCCCTTAGGAATGCCAGTCTTTCTGCCTAGCAGTTCCCATCCCCACCTATCAAAATCTCGTGCATGGATTACTCATTGATTATTACCAGTCCCGGTTATGTGGGTTATATGCTAGACATCATCTTCTCAGGATGTAGTTTTTAGTCTGTGAAAGTCTAATTTTATTTCTCCTTTGAAGCTCCTCTGCCTCACCTCTTCATTTCACCTACAGTAGTGCTTCATTTGTACCTATGTTTTGGTGCACCAAATACAATTTCATCTTATAGTTACTCATGTGATTGCTTATTTTCCCCTTCTTTCGACCCTAGAAAGCCGAGTTACTTAGGACAAATGTGTTGCTTCATTTAGCAGTGTCACTGAAGTAATATGTTGCATGATGCCTACATATAATAGTAGCTCAAAAAACATTTCTCAATAAGAGCTACTCCAAAAAAAAAAATAAGAGCTACTCCAGGTATCAAGTGTGAGGCAGAGAGCATAGATCTGATCCATTTCAAATGTTTAGTATTTAAATTGGTCTCAGTGTTACACTGTGCTACTAAAAGGTCTGACGACTCACTTTGTGTTCTGCTTTCATAATTAACTTTTTAACAGGTGATCAGGCCATTTTATTTATGTGAAGATACTCTTGAAGAGTACTGCCAATGGAGATATTCACTACTTTTTGGAAAAATACATTCATTTTGTTAAATTGTCTAGTGTAAATGACTCGCTCAAGTTAAAATCTGACACTTTTAGACTTAGATTTATTTCAAGAAAGCCACCTTGCAGGAAGCTCATTCGAAGAAAACTGAAATCTTCCATGATTTGAGTTCTAGACATTTAGTTCTCAACACTCACCTTTCTTCTTTAAGCAAGAAGGTGACAAAGCAGTGGGAGCAATACATCTAACAAGAAGACATCAGTATAATTATTTTAGAAACAAAGTATCTTTAGCCATCTCAGCTCAGCTTTTGAATGCCTGCAACTCCAAGACCTTGCATTAAGCCCCGGGACCCTGAGTTGCTAGGAAGAATTTTTTAAAAAAGAATTGAAATTCCAATGAAGGACAATCAGAAACAAGATACAAAAGTTTGAGGGATTTTGCTTCTTTTTGTTAGTATATGTTTGTGTTACATAATAAATAGCTTCATCATGGGGAATTGGTATACATACACATTGCATCTTGATCCATTTTACTCATACCCTGTCTTCTTCCACCCCAGAACCCCTTTGAGTAATTTAATGAACAAACCCCAAGCATGCACTTTATACCCAGAATATAGCTATAAAGATACACCTATAGGTACAATGAATTTTGAAAAATTTCCCATTTCTGAGAGACAATCTTGGCTGGCTTACATTTAGAGGGATTTTTTAGTAAGGAGACTTGATGGTTCATGAAGGAAATGTTTGAAAATTTCTGTTCTGTGCTATACTAACCGTTAGTAAAAGTTAATAGAGTTTCGTGAACAGATGTGAGCCTTGCCAACAAGATATCTTGAGGAATTCTTGTCTCGCGTTGCCTGGCGAGCCTGTCTAATAGGAAGTTGCCCAGGGCAGCTTCCTTGGTGGAGGCGGCAGACCGGCTTCTTTAGCTTTCGTCTCAGAGCAGTCGAGCGTTCTCTATCACCTGTGATAGACGTGGTCCTTCCGAGTGTTACACCAGGTTATCCATCCTCTCTGACCTGCGCATCTTTCTGTGTTACGGCCACTGGATTGTGCTCCTTAATCCTGGCCGAGTGGCCTCCAGGAGAGAGAAAGCAATTTCTTTGTTCTTACAGCCCTTAACAGGCAATGTCTCCTTATTGATGGGGAGAAAGGGTTAGAGCCTTTGTGAAGTGAGAGGTGTCCTTGAATAACCTATAGGCCCGGCCTGCCCTAGATGGAGCCCATTTTCTCTCAAATAAAGATGCCACTTCAAGGAATTCTTTATAAAGAGAGCAAGAGAGACCTGCTGTATGCCTCCCCGGATCTTGTGGAACAATTTTCTATGCAACATTCGACGCTATAGATGGGGCAATGTTTCCTTCAGGAAGTTAGCGTGGGCTGCAGATGTTCATTACAACAAAGCGAAGGAGGGACCTAGATTAGGACTCAGCATTTACTTCCTGGCTAAATCACTGCGGTTCAGAGGGGTAAATAGTTTTTTACATTCTATCTTATTTTAGAGCAGGATTTTGGCTTGTTAATAATATTCTATGACTAGAGTTGCCATTTTGGAATGAAGTTAAATAGGTACTGGTACCTGTAAGGCTGTCTGACATCTAGAGCATGAATCAGTTTGTACCATGAATGTATAAAGTGGGGCAGAAAACTTTGGGTTTATGTATGTGTATCTACATCTGTATCTCTCTCTCTCTCTCTCTCTCTCTCTTCCTCCCTCCCTCCTTCCCTCTCCCCCCATCAATCTATAACCATCTATGTTAGGTGTGCTTCTAGTTTGATATCAATACCCTTTGTAGAGAAAAAACAATCTTGTATTTATTAATGTGGTGCAGTGATCATTTAAAGCAGTGTCTACCACGGTGCTTGGTATTAGTAAGTAATAAAAACTCACTCAGTGGATATCAAATGATTGTTCATTCTTCTCCCATTTATCCCCAATAATGGCACTCATTTCTTTCTTCTCCTAGACATAGCTCTATCATTCACCTCAGGGGACAATGATTAGAACTGAAGCTTAAAAACAACAGAAAAAGAGCAACTTTTTTTTTTTTGCTTCTAAAGTCAGTTTATCTGGGTCAGAGTGCTGAAGGAGTTGGCCCAGTATCACGCTGTATGCGTCTGAGTCTCAGGAAGGAGAGAGGCAAAGGAATGAAGACGGCATAGTCAGGGGAGGCTCTGGGTTTCTGCCCCTCTGTCGACACATGTTCCCTCGGGCCAAGTGGGAAGCAGCTCAGGGACCCTAACGTAAGTCTGGGACCTGAGAGGACAGACAACCTGTAGTTCACTTGCTTCGTGAGGCCCAGGGAGAAGGCGACTGGGGCGCAATTGCAAACGCCATATCGCGCCGGTGGACTCAAGAATCTGGGAAGAAGATAAGAGATAACCTGGAGCTTCCCAGAAAGGTGTGGAGAGCCTTCCAGAATTTCTTGGGCACTCAAACCAAGCATGGGAATCAGGTGAAAGAGAAAGTGCTCAGCCCTGCAAAAGGTGCTAAGGCCAATGTGGACACCCCTGGAAGGCGCAGTGAGAACGTTACCAAGGGGTCGGTTGAATCCCGAGTTGTGCTTCACCCACAGGTGGAGCCTCACACGTGGCTGGAAGCTGAACTGGGACCTCAAATCTACATGGTCCGTGTTAGCAGGACAGTCCGACACCAGGGCCAGCAGTAGTGTCCTCACAGCACAGCAGCGAGGACCACCACCACCGCGTCCCGTCAGCATCCACAAGTGTCTCTCGGGCATGCCTCGTGCTGTGTCCTCGGGACCCTGCTTGGTTCCTGCTCTGGGCAGGACTTTCACTGGGCTCAGACCAGAGAGGGTTGCTGCTTTGTGTCGGGGCAAACTCAGGAGACTGAGCTACTCTACTCAACTAAGAAAGTAGCACCATGCACCCATCGCTATAAGAAGAAATTTCATAAAATTACCACTTGTTGGGGTTAAAATCTGTAATTTCTCAGAACCTCCTAGCCAGAGTGGCTGAAATCACAGTCTGCTTTTCCTTAGAGAAACTTCCTCTTAGTGTAGCTTAGATACAGTCCAAGAGTAGAAGGCTCGATTTCTTACTTTTGCTGCTTGTGCACTGAGAAAATACTTATTTAATCCAGGAATGGCGTTACTTCTTACACTCAAATCCTTTCCGTTCCTTTTTGAATAGATCTTGTCCGTGCTAATATTTTGGGGGAGGACTTGAAAAATGTAAGCTGTTTTCTCAGACGTTCTTGGAAAGTAGGGACATACAACACACATTGCATTAAAAATGCTTTTCACTGTTTTTTCATATGTGAAAATACGGTCCTACTCGCCAAGAAATTTTCAAAGTCATGTATGTAAATCGACTAAAATCACACAATAAGAAATCTACGAACATGTGGAGAACTGAAGTTGCAAGGATGAGTTGACAAGCATGGCGACAGGCGGACTCTGGCCGGAGGCTCCCGGGGCTTCCTCTCCTGCCTCACCCTCAGAGTCCCAAATAAATGGGACCGCCAGAAGCATCTGATATACTGGGTCCATTAGCTGTTTCGGAGTTTCAAACTTGTTGGGCAGAGGGACCATTCTTGCAAAATAACAAAGCTGAACAAAAACACCCGGAAATACATAAAATTCATTGACATGGGTTCCAGAGGTCAGGGTCCTCCCCGTTCAGCTGCCCGTGGTCTCATGGGTGGCTCTCAAGGCGTCTGGTAGGCCCTGACTCAGAGGAATCAGGGATCTCAGGAATCCCGAGATCAGGGTTCATTCAGAAGCTGTGTAGGAAAAAAGAGCTCTGCTAAAAGATGGGGGGTCGGGTGGGAGCAAAGTTCTGAGCTGTAGAACTAGTACCCAGGCATAACAACCCAACTCTCAAGAGAATTAAATCACAATGCTATAGAATCATTTTTGTTGGAAAGCACACCCCCCTTTCCTTGATTTAAAAGATCTCAAAACAGAATAAGCAAGTGAGACTGAGTAGCCAGAGAATAAATAGGACCAGAGGGTTTTGCCCTAGACATGGTGGCTTACCTGTTTATGTCTTTAGAAAGTAGCTCAAGCGTTACCTTGTGTAATTTAAGTTTCCCTGAATGTCTTAAGTTGCATAGGAAGAACCAGTTTGGTATTTTCTTTGTATCAGGCCGGAGAATTTTCAGTGTTTACATTTGTTCTGTTTAACTGTACTAGAGAAAAATTCATCTTCTGCTAATGTGCATTGCTTTAAGCATTGCAACAGAATGATTACAGACAAATTGTTTTATAATCAGAGACACACCATTTGGGAATCAGCAACCTCCTGTTAATAAATTGTGAACAACCCTCTTTCTGGAGATGTTGTAACCTTTGGAGATAATATACACTGTGGTTCTTCTTGTTTTAACTGAGTTGTACATTAAGAAGATAGGCTTGGTTAATACTTAGTGATGAATTATGTGTGTTGATTAATCATCTGAAGTCTGTATGAGTCTCCAATACATTTTTTCATGATTGTTGTGGCTAAAATATATTCCATAGATAAAAGTCATAAGACTTGAAAGAAAAGGCCAGTAACCTTCTTCCAGAAGGACAGGGCCATTAGTAAGTGTGTTCCTTAGCTGTCTAGTACACAGTTGGTTTGCTTTTTGATTGCTATTAATTTATAGAGTGACATTGTCAAACTTACAGGCAGGATGGAGTGGATACTGGTAATAATAATACAACTGTACTATTTAGTTACATTTTACAGATATTTGGATACAGCCAGTGCTGTTGGAGTCAGTCATTTCCAAGAACTGAAATAAACCATAACTCAGTGAGCCCTTTGGACTCTATAAAGAAAGCACAGAACAAAGCTATAGCACTGGACCAGTGCATCGTCTGTTTTCTTGCTAAGGACAGACCGCTGCAGACCAAAGGAAAGCTCTGTGTAAGGAAGCAGTGTGTAGAGGAATCAGAGTTCTTTGATATGTATTTATGAAAGAGATGGCCAAAATATTAAAAGTGAGGAAAAGAGATGTTAGGGAAAATGTTAGTGATTGAGTGATCTGATTTCTACAGCTGGTCAGGACCATTGCTCTGAGATCTATTCAAAGTTGGGGGGACCTTGGCTGTGACCTAGGGAGAGGACCTGGAAAGGGTCACCTGCTTCATTGTTGATGAGATGGACTTCGCCCACCTAAAACTAAACACATGTGCACAGGCACACCCTAAACTAAATCTACAACATATTTGTATACAGGCACACAGGGCGTAAATGCATAAATTAGGGTGGAAGTGCAGGGAATGGAGTGGAGAAGAGCCTCCGGTCATCTCAGTTGGCTGCCTTGAGTGGGACGAAGGTAACTGGACATGGACAGGGGTAACAGAAGGACCTCTGGCAAGCTTCATGTATAAGCTTCCTGGGGCAGGACTTGGAGATAAAAGTTGAAATGGAAACACTCTTATTCTAGAGAGGACAGAAATGACAAAATGGTAGCATGCCAAAATTTTATCATAATGAATGCAAAATAACACTCATTTTATATGTACAGTTCATGAAATCCTTTCACGTATATATGACCTCATTTGAATGCTGCCCCAAGTCCGATATGACCCTAGTTGCTGTTTCTCTCTTCACCAGAGAGAAGGGAACCAAGGCTCAGATTTAGTGCTTTGTCCAAGGACAACGATAAGCTCATCTTCATACTCTCCATCCCCAGCATCATCTGTGTCGCACAGAAGACACTCAGAAAACGCTTGCTGAAGAAATGGGTGTAGCTGGAGCTCATACGGTGGCTATCTGGAACTCCAACCATTATATCTGTGTCAGGACTCTTTTGACTACAAGTAACAGAAATAAGGAACTAGAGGTATTATTCTTTTTTTTTTTTTAGAGGTATTATTCTAAATGTGTAGAAATATGTGTGGGTGTTAGAAAAATGAAAATGAAAACTAGAAACAAAGACAGCCCCCCTCCTTGCAGGTGTATGGTGCATAATACAGCTGCCTTCCAGCTGAATTCATGTTTCAGGTTCAATTTTAGTCTCGATTCTGAATTCCCACTTCTGGAGCAATCACTATCACCACGAAGTGAGATCCTGTCCTGTAAACATGGCCTGCAGAAGCTTACTCCATAGTGATGTACAGGGAGCAGTTCACTGGGGAAGGAGGAGGCTTTTGGTTTATGGGCCACACAACAACCTCAAAGGTTGACAGTTTCTTTTATCAAATCCCATGTTTATTCTGCTCACCCCTGTTGTTAGTGTCATGTGGAAGATAACTTTGGAGGGTAGAGTGTTCTCGATAACTTTTTAAGAACACTCTCCTGCTTGATTTAAAGTAGGGAGAAAAGCTTTAGTAATACCCTGCTTGCTCTTTCTGCAGAGCTGAAAACACAAAATACTCGAAATGAATCATTACTTCTGTCTTTTATAGCAACCCAACTTCCTTGCTGAGGTTTGGCTGCCTATTGTGGACATAGAGGGGACTAAAGGAAGCCAAAGCAAGCCAGGTGTAGGAGCATAGACCATACTCCCAGTTACCCAAGCAGCTGAGGCAAGTTTGAAGCCAGGCTGGGTAATTTAGGGAGTTTCTGTCTCAAAAATAAAAACCATACACACACAACAATAATAATAAAATTTAAAAAGGGCCGTTATGTGCTTCTGTGGTAGGACATTTGCCTGGCGCACGTGAGGCCTCGGCTTCAGCACCAGTACAACAAAAAACCAAAAAGAAGTGAACAGACAAAAAGAAGCCAAAGAGGAAACTGTGATGGCCCTGTAATATTGATAAGACTGGCGATCTGCAATCCACACTTCTTAGCATTCTTCACCAGTTGGCATCTAAGCTGTGAGTCCATCTTGAGGGACAAACTCAAAGGTACAAGGCGAGTGTGAAGCATGTTCCACTCAAGGGAACACACATTACAGGCAAAGTATTTCCAGGAACATTCACATTTTAGAGCAGAGGAGGTGTGGCAGCCACATGGCTGGGAAAGGCCCAGGATGTGCTGGGCTTGGGTGTATCCGAAAAAATGTGAACTTGATTTCAGAGTAAACGTAAGCCAGTGGAGGAGTTGTGGCATCAATCCGTAGTGTAAAATCTCACTCTGACGAGGAAAAACTGGAGAAGGACTAAACACGAGGCAGGCAGGGTACTTAGGAGATCGCTTCCATTATAAAAAGTAAGGTAGACGTGGAAGATAAGGGCCTGCATCAAATAAGCAACAGTGAGGACAAAGAGAAGAGGAGAGAGCAAGGTCAAACCTCCAAGTGTGGCTGGGAGTGTGGGAGTGGAGGCAGGTCTAGCTTCGGCCTGCAGTGGTGCAGTTCTCAGGAAGAGGAGGCTTGTGGGAAGGTGGGCTCGGCGTGCAGTCCATGTAACCCTTATCTGCGAGCTCGGGGAGTGGGCTGTGCAAAGCCAGCGGGACACACAGGCCCACAGGTCAGGGAAGAGCCTGTGGGTAGCAACGGTTTGGCCTTCGTCAGCAGAGTGGTTGCAAATCACACAGGACCTGAGGGTTTTCACATTTGCTTTTGCATATATCCGGTCCCTGATTATAATGTACATACAGGAGTCTGTGTCTGTAGACCTGCCGCTGGAGTCTCTCCACCCACAGTCCAAATTTGTCAGAACAGATTTATTGGTCAGTGAGGGCGAAACTGAGCTCTATAAAACTTCCCTCTCTAAGAACACATTTTCCAAGGGGGTTCCCAAGACTAAGAAGTGGATTGGATGAATCTCCTTTTAACCTTGTGTGGCTGCGTTGTGACATGGAACTCTTTGTGAGGGGCATAAAATGGTTCACGAGTTAACTTCCTCTACGTTGGTTTCCTGACTTTTGTCATGTTCCTCTTATCATGGAGAAGCAGTGGCCAATTGCATAGATGATTTTCATGTTGATTTTTCTCCTGTGAAATCTTTGAACAGAAAGGTGTTTTTAAGATGTAAAACTTGGGTATGGGAATGGGAAACTCCTTTATTCCCTCACAGATAGTGTTCCTGAGAGCTCTTCCTAATAAACTCCTGCAAGCTAATCTACATCTCAGAATCTGTTTCCTGGGGAACCACATTCAAATCATTAATCATTTCACCTTCATCATCTGATTCTGGAAGATTGTCAATACCTCTGGGCACAGAATGTCTTATTCATCTTTACATTCAAGGATAGCGATTATTCAATGAATGCCTCTACATCTTACTCGTGCAAGAATTTTGGAGCGAACCTTTAAGAATCACTTTTCTTCCCTCTAGCTGGCCCGAGGGTAGTGTGAATCCCCACTCCCATCCTGCCATCATCTTCGCCTTGGTGCGTTTCAGCCCCGCCCGTGCCCAGTAGCATGAGTCCAGAGCCAGGTGCCTTCCCAGACCAAACGCCACTCCTTTTCAGACTGCATATTTTCACTTGCTTAGCGGGTTTTAAGCAAAATTTAACAATACTCACAGGTCACATTAACTTTGTGTTGCAGCATAGCTGAGAGGCTGAAAACAAAATTTTGGTGTTGGATCTGAGTTGAAGTCTCACCCCCCCCGTTTTCACTAAGTGCCACCATCTCTGTCTTTAGGGCAGACACAGAATGACAGTGCCTCTCTCCCTATGCTGCAGGGACAGTTCAAGACGAAAGCATGTGCAGATGACCAGATGTACAGCAAAGGCTGGAAACATGTTATTTTTCCTGATGTTATTATTTTAATATTTCAGATTCACTTTATTATTTTTCTCTGTAAATTTATTTTCAAACAGAGCAAAATACTTTCTAATTTTCCATGTAACTTCTTCTTTGACCCATGGGTTACTTAAAAATCTGTTGTTTAATTTCCAAATATTTGTCGATTTTCAAATTTCCTTCTGTTGTTGATTTCTGTTTAACACCACTGTGGTCAGAGGACATACTTGGTATGATTTCGGTCCTTTTAAATGTATTAAGACTTTTGTGTGGCTTAATTCATTCTTCATAAATTTCATATGAGATATATAACACATAAATATTGTTCCAGATCTCCTTTTCTGCATTATTATTTTGAAAATAAATATGTAAGATTTCTAATATTATGGTACTTCATCTAATAGATTTTTTGCCCATGTCACAGTAATTTTAAGGAGTCGTCAGTGGCTTTTTCCCTTCTCCCATTTTGATCAGGGCCGTCTTGGACTGTCCTCCAGCCGAGTCACCCTCCCCTCCCCTCTCCTCACAGGGGGTGCTAGGTCCATTGCCAGGAGTGCCCTGCCCTCAGCCTACATCCTGTAAGCTACATCTCAGAGCAGATTCTGAACTCCAGGGTCATCCACATAGCCACATGTCTCCTTCTTCCTTTGCTCAGCCGTGACTTGGACCAGGATGGCATATGAACATGCCCATCTGTACCCCAAGTTACTTGATCTCTCTAGAGTTACATCTCTCTCCCTCTTTCTCTCTTTGTGTATCCATGTGTACATGCATGTGTGTGTGTGTGTGTGCATGCGTGCACGTGCAATGTGTGATACCGAAGAAGCTAGTCAATGTTTCTGAAAAGGTATGTTAAGAATTAGAACCCAATTTTTCATAGATATGTTTGCCTGATTTGTTTAATACTTGTATTATAAATTTATACCAGCACTTAATATGATATAACTGTCATGAACATATTTTAACCAGGAAAAAAAAAGAGTACATGATTATTAATGTTAGCAAGTATATCTGCTTCTATTCTTTAAACATTTCTTGATCTAAGGTATTTTCTCATAGTCACAAAAAACTGATTAAGACAATGCTGTTCTTGTCAAATTGAGCAGATTTCCCTCTATTTCAAGTTGGCTAAGAGTGCTCAGCACGAGTGGGTACTGGATGTTTTCAAGTGCCTTTCTGCATCGATGACATCATTATATACTTTGTCTTCTCTGCCTTGTGGCCCTGGGGGATCAGAGTGATTGATGCTCACATGTGGATCTGTATTTGCAGACTTGAACGACTCTGGCCTGCTTGTGGAGTCTGATTGTTTTTATATCTCATCAGCATCTCTATTTAGGTGGGAGAAGGTTTCTCTTTATATACTGCTGGGTTAGGTTTGCTGGTGTATTTGAGATCTGTGTTCATGAGAGAATTTTTTGGTCTGTAGTTATCTTTTGTTTATCTGTTTATTTTTAAACCAAGGTAATGCTGACTTCAGAATGAGTTAGAAAGTTTATTTCTGCTTCTGTTTTCTGAAAGAGATTGTGGAGAATTGCTATTATTTCTTCCTTAAGTATTTGGCAGAATTCACCAGTGAAACCATCTAGGCCTGGTGCTGTCTTTTGTGAAGGTGATTAATTAATTATTCAGTTTTTAAGATATTTACTTATTTATCCTTATGTACATTTTGTAGTTTGCATCATTAAAGAAACTGGCCCAATTAATCCAATTTATCAAAACCATGGACATAGACTTGTTTATAGTGTTCTTGAATTACTCCCTTATTTTTCGTGATTTAGTGGTGACGTGTTCTTTCATTTTTGATATTGTAAATTAGTGTCTTCTCTTTTTTTTGTGTGAGAAGCTTACACAGAGTATTATCGGTTTTAGTGATTTTTTTCCCAAAGAACTAGCCTTTGGTTGCATTGATTTTTTTTCTGTTGCATTTAATCCCATTGACTCTTGCTCTAATTTGTTGTTTTTTCTTTCCTTTTGTTTATTGTGTGCTTAGTTCGTTCGCCGCTCCCTGGACAGAAGCTTAGCTTATTAATTTTTAGATTCAGATTTGTCATCATTTCTAATACATGCATTTAATGCTACAAAATTTCCTCTAACTATTGCCTTTGCCATTATTCACAAATGCATTGTAATTGTATATTCTAATTATCATTTTGTTCAAGACATATTTTTATTTCTCTTGACAGTTCTTCTGTGATCTGTGGGTTATTTAGAAATATTTTGTTTCATTTAAAATATTTTTATTGATTTCTGTTGTAATTCTATTATGGTTTGGAATTAGAATTTATACATAGCATACTTTTTTAATTTGTAAAGGTGTGTTTTATGGCCCCAAATGGTCTATTTTGGTTAATGCTCCAAGTGATTTTGAGAAGAGATTAGAGCCACTCACATCTTTCTGTTACCCCTCTTTTCCTCCTCTCCTCTCCTTTCTTCTCCTCCTCCTTCTTTTCTCTCCTTCCTTCCTTCCTTCTTTCTTTTCTTAGTTCCTTCCTTCAGTGCTGAGGAATTGAGCCCAAGGCTGTGTGGCTGTCAGGCAACCACTCTATCACTGAACTACATCCCAGCCCTGCTTATATCATGTGCATCCTTACTAATTTTCTGCCTAATCGATCTATCATTTATTTATTCAGGGGTATTGAAGTACCCACTATATGAGTGGATTTGTCTATTTCTCCTTTATCAATTTTGCCTCATGTATATTTATGTCCTGTTGTAAATATGTATGCACCTACTATTATTGTCTTCTTAGAGAACTGATCTCTGGGTAGTTAAATATCATCTCTCATTATCACTGTTAATCTTATTTATTCTAAGCATACTTTCGTAGAAATTTATATAGCTATCTTGGCCTTTGTTCTTGCCACTGTTCCTGTTGTTTAGTGATTGCATAGTGGAGATGTCTTTATTCATTTACTTTTAACCTGAGTCTTTATAGTTAAAGCGGATTTCTCATTGAAAATACACAGTCGGGTGTTGCTATTTCTATGTATTATGACAATATCTAACTTTTAATTGATATATTGACATAAATCATACTTAACATGATTATTGACATGGCTGAGTTGATATATAGCATGTTGGTTACTCTTTTCTATTTGTTGTATTTGTCCTTTCTATCTTTTATCGACTCTTTTCCTGCCTTCTCTCTCTGATTTGAATTGAGCATTGGATAAGATTATGTTTAATTTTTTTCTTAACAAATCAATTATACATCTTTAAAAAGTCTATTTGATAGTTACTCTGGAGTTTATAATATATATTTTTGTTTCATTTCAGAGCACCTTCAAAGAGCATTATATTGCTTCACAATAATCTGCATAATGTAATTGCTGCATAATGTATATGCAGATACATTCTAATAAAATATTCCCAATTTTTTTCTCCTGATCTTACTATCATTAATTTCACTTATCAATATACTATAGTTACTCAATACAGTGTTACCATCCCTTATGGATAATTTTGCTTTTTACTCTTGGACAATACTTTTGCTGGACATGGATAATTCTATGTTGGTGATTTTTCCCTTCAACAGTTCAAATATTTTATTTCACTTTCTTTTCATTTGCATGGTTTCTGATAAAAAATTTTCTGTAAATCTCATCCTGTCCTTTTATAGTTAACATCTTTTGTTCTGTTTATTTCAACATTTAAAAAAAGTTTTTCTCTTTGACTTTGGTTTTCTGCAGCTTTCATGTGATATGATTTGGACAATGAGAGAGACAGATAGACAGAGAGAGAGAGGGAGACAGAGAGAGACAGATAGAGAGAGATTCTATTGAATGTTCTTTAGATTCCCAGATCTATAGTTTGGTATCAGTCATCAATTTTGGAAATTTCTCAGCCATTACTACTTCAAATATTTCTTCTGTTCCTTTCTGTCCTTATTCTGCATTATAGTTATGGGAATGTTACAACTTTTAAAATTGTCTCCAAGTTCTTAGTTGTTATACTTCATTTTTTTTTCTTCTTTGTATTTTAGCTTGAGAAATTTCAATCAACACATCTTCAAATTCACTAAGTCTTTCCTCAGCTGTGTGATGTCTTCCAGTGACCTCAGTAAAAGCATTCTTTATCTGTTACAGTGTTTTTGATTTCTAATATTTCCTTTTTAACACGATTTCCATTTTTAATTACACTACCCATCTGTTCTTGTGTGTTGTCCATTTTCCCCTTAAATGTCCTAACACATTAATAGTTACTTTAAAATTCCATTCAGGTATTTTGAACATCGGCACCCTGACAGAGTCTGGTTTTGATGATGTACTAGTCAGTTTCCCATCACTGAGACAAAATACCCGATACCCTGAACTTGAAGGAGGACAGGACTATGTTTGCCGCAGTTTGCCATCCATGGCAGAAACAGCATGGTAGAAGAGCCTGGCAGACAGCTGCTCATGTCATAGTGGCCAAGAAGCAGAGAGAGAAAGAAGCAGCCCAGGACCAGAATACACCCTTCCAGGTCACATCCAGTGACAACCTCCAGTCAGGCTCCAGCTCCTAACAGCACATTCAGCAATTAATTCATCAGTGGATGAGCCTGCCGACACGCACAGCAGCCACCATCCAATCACCTTCCCAAAGCGCCACCTCTGAATGTGTGAGACTTCTGAGGGACACTTTAGATCCAAACCATAACAGAAGATGACTGCTTTGTCTCTTCAAAATGTGCTTTTTCTTGCCTTTTTGTTGAAACCCAGTTAGTCATTCCAGAGGTAAATAGGCCATTTACACGAAGTTTTGTATTAAATTGAAATTTATGCATGGGAGTTGGACTCTGCTTAAATTTGCCAGGAACTTCAAATTCCCCAGTACCCTTTTTTGCCCTCGGGCTTCCCTGGGTCTCCTCCCTGTGGAGAGTCTGGGTCTTGCAGCCCTGTCACTATGACCCACTTTACAACTCTGAGATACGCTGGTGCAGTGGAAGCCTGTGGAGAGTAGGAGTTCCGGTAATGTTCAGTAAACCTCAGTCTTTCAGTGGGCTGGAGTCTGAGGGTCGTGACTCACATGGGCTCTTCAGTGCTATGGCTTCCCCATTCCTGGCTCCGACTCCCTGACTGGAGTGTTTGTAATCTATTCTGTTGAAGTGCAAGCCCCTTTTGGCCATTGTTTTCTTCCCTTATGTGATTAAGGGAGGGACCCGAGTTGGGGGAATGCTCTCCACTTAGGCAGGCTGCAGCTCTGTTCAAGTAGCCTAGAGAGGAGGCTTCTGCTGGGGAGAATGTTCTTGATATACTTCAAAGTGGTTCCTCCCTTGCTGCCTATCTCAGCATCATGAGAGATCTTTCTTGCATCTTCACTGTGAGTGTTTGGAGGGTTCCTGTGAGCCAAGCCACACAAGTTGGGTGTCCCCTAAGACAGCCGTCTCCTGACGTTCTCATTCTCATCCTAGTTCGTGTTGAGCCCCTAGAAATGGATATAAAGGGCCATTGAACTATTTCTCCCCCTTATGGCCCTATGGCATCTACTTCAGGGGCAGCCCCTGGCCCTGCCTCCCTGGATGCCTGGTATTGCCACATCTGGGGCTCTGATTTTCCCGAGTGCTGCTGACTGATGGCTCCGAGGAGAGCTACTGATTTTCAATTTGTGTAGCTTTTTCTTCTTGCCAGGATGGGAGTCACAACTTCTAAACTCTGGCCTAGTACATCTAAGATGTATCCTGTCATTTTTTTCTGGTCCCCATTGTTACCACCACCTTTTCTCTGCACTGCTGTGGTAGCCTCCTAGCTTGCCTCGTGCTACTGAAGTTTTCTTTCCTCAAACTCATCCTTTGTCATTGTTTAGGAATGCAGACATCGCCTACACATCTGTCCACAGTCTTGCATGTAGGATCAAATCTGAAACCATTACCATGACATAAAAGGCTCTTTATTAGATTTTTCTGTGTTTCTCAAATACATTTCTCTTATGCTCTTCCCACTGTCTATAACATGTTCCCTACTCTCCCAACTTCCTTATCGCCTAACAATTTTTTAAAAATTCAAGACAGAATTTTTCTATGGTAGCTTTTTCTAACTCCCTTCATTAAACTTTTTTCCTCCACTAAATGTATTTTTAGTAGCTACATCTCTCTCAAATGCCTTATCAGAATTTTAAATATAATCTAAATTTTATTTATCACTTTTCTCTCTCCTGTTAGAGTGTAAATTCCTAAGGAGGAGACTGATTTTTCAATCTGCCACTGGACTGTTGGGGTTCAGGGAGTGTCTCAATTATTGATGTCCATGAATGAACTTTGTTCAAATATTTTATTAGGCACACACATATTATATACGTATACATATAAAAATAGAAAATTCTGGGAATAGCTGATTTCTAAACATAAATCCTGACTTCTATACACAGACTCTGACATTGTGTCAGAAATTAGAGAATAATATTTGAGCAGCATGTTGGGCAGCCGCCCTTGAGGTGGAGCTGTGCACTCCACCTGCTTTGTGACGCCCTTGGCGGCAGCATCCCAGAAAGCTGCCCGAGTGGTGCGGGCCGAGTCACCATGAATAGCCTGAACTCCTGGTTCTTGTGATTTCAATGCAATCCTGTGTGAACGGATACCTTGAAGCTTGAATAAGTATTAGAATTGGAAGTATCGAAATGTGCGAGCGTTTGTTTGTTTTAATGGAGAAGAATCACAATTTTTCCCAGCAACTTAAGCTTACTCTGTTGAATAAAAAGAATTCTGCTGAACAGGAGCTTCCTGAGATCTCGTCCCTTAAAAGCCTTCCTTCTTCCTTGGTGGCCAAGGCAGTCCCTCTGATGGGAAGCCACAGAAGTCTGTGAATTCTTAAGATGCCAGAGGAAGCTTCTAAAACATCTGTCTCGCTCATAATTGAGATGAGGCCTTCCCTTTGGCCTGGGTGGGAAAGTCAAATAGGCTTCCAGTAACTGAGAGGCTGACTGCTTGATGTGGCACCTCTTGTGGGTGTGGAGGTGAGTGGTGCTGTCAGGAGGGCTGCATTTAGTCTGAGCCTCCAGACTCAGTGTGCGACACGGAAAGCCAAACTGTGACTTGAGTTGGTGGGATGCTTGGTGATCTGGTTTCTAAGCCCGACAAAAATGTGCAAGCTGACAAGAATCTTCACCAGTCCACAGTCCGCTGGTTTGTATTTTACTAGCCGAACACAACTCTCCTGCGTCTACCCTGGATGATGTGACAGAATATGGCTGCAAAATGGGCACATCTTGTTTGGATAGAACTTCGTAAGTTTCTTTTAGAATTTTTGCCTGTTTTTTATATATTTACACTAATTTCATTTAAAATTTAGGAAAGACCGAATTCAAGTGTGATTCCAAGTCTACTTGTTTCCTGATGTTTCTCATCACGTAGACGTGTACAATACCTAATGCAGAACGATCAGTTTCGCAGGAATGTTGCGAAAGTTCCCAGGGGATGCTCAGTGCAGGTTATTACTGACCAGGTCAGCAACACAGAGAGGGGCGCTTTATGCCACGTGATCCCCATTTTGCGATCTAGAACATGAATGTGTAAATTACAGATACATACCAGGGTGTTGGAGGCCCTTTCTTTTCTTTTCTAGTCACCACGGATTATACTAAATGGTGTTCCGAAGTGTGATCCTTCCTGCATGCTTTGATATTAATACACCACAACTTTCTTTGTTTCAGTGGAATTTGGTTAAGCAGATGAGTTAAATGAAGAAACTATGAGTGAATCTTTCTTTCTAGCATACAAATAAATTATCTTCCTCGTTGTAAAGCTTAAGTGAGAATTTTAAAGTTCTGGGATCCAAATTAAATGTTTGCAGTCATCATGTAACCACTGCACCTCCAGACCGGCCAGTGGCCTATTTTATATTCACCGAGACCAAATGTGCTGTGGGATGACACTGCTGAGGGCCCCTCCCGTACCCCGGTAAAAATTCTGAAGTCGCCAAGACCTGTGCTCCTAGCGTGGGTCTCATAAACTCAGTAATGAATAACACTCTCTGAATGTCTGGACGAGAAAGATGTCTCACTCCAGGAGGGACGCTTTCCTTTCTGTAACCAGACTCTGCTTAGCTGGTATTTGAAGCCTGCTTCACACTCCTCAGAGCTCTTCTTTGATCTAACACAGTTTAGTTAAATCGACTCTGATATGTTTGCAGATTGGAGACGGGGTTAGGAAAATGTAGGGGTGGGGTGTGAACCCATATGTTTCTCTTCAGCTGGGTATTTGCCAATATCTGTCCTCTGAAGAAACGAGATTCTCTTTCCTGTTTTGATTGACTGATGGTAAGAAGAGATTCCAGTATAGTTTTTGGCTTCAGTTGCACTGGGGGAGCGTTCCAAGGGAGAGCCACGAGGTTGGACATGGTCTGACAAATGAAATATGGGCGGGAAGGGGGAAGAGGTGTAGGCGTGCAGGAACAAACCTGGGAGCAACTGACTAACGGTCTTTAAGTTGGAAGAAGGGGTCATTCCTTCTGCAGATGCGCAGAGAAAAAAAGTGCCAAAATGTAGCATGTTGTAGGACTACTCAGCACACAAAGACAGTTCTTATCAGTTAAGTTTATCAAACACAAAAACGTTATTAATGAAAATTATGAAATTTTTTCCAGGTCTCGATAATAAGGCAATTATCCATCTTTCTTATCGTGCTCACATGTGTCAGATGCTTTACACTAGGAACAGGATAATTGGCTGTGCTGCTTAGTATGTGCATATTTGGTGTTGGTGGAAGATTGTATTGTGATTCAGCAACCATTCGTCACTGGTCCTCTGTGCACCCTGCCAGCCTCGGGGGGAGCTCACCACCGCCACACTGACAGTGGCCCTGGCTCTTGACTGACCTGCACAGTGACGTGTGGCCTAAAGTGAGGAGTGCCGGTGCTCTTGGCTGGGCTTCTGAAGACATCACATGCCTCCACTTCCTCTCTGGCAGCTTCTGACCCTGCCGCGAGGAAAATATGCCCAGGTGGCAGTGCCCCTCCCGCCTAGTTTCCAAGTGGAGACAGACGCTTCAGATCAGATGACCCAGAGCCAGAAGCGGTACTGGCCTCGTGGCCCTGTAGACACGTGAGTGAGAAGTCAGTGCTTCTAGTCTGGGCCATGGAAGTTTCGTGGCTGTGCAAAGGAGTGTGCTGCTGTTTTGGTCAGTCAATCAGCTCTTGCCACTTATGTATGAAGCTGTGTTCTAGATTCAGGAGAGAGAAAAGACCCAGACTTCAAAGAGCTTCCAGTCCACTGCCAGAGATGGGGAGGTCCGCTACAGGACCCTGGAGCTTGCCATGACCCTTGGGAGAAGTAGCTGTATAATGTGGTGTGAGTTGGGGCACTGAAGGAATAAAGTCCAGCCTGGGGGAAGGGATGATGTCATAAAGAGCAGTTGTTGAGTATATTAGTTGGGGTATTGCTTGTGTGTACTTCATTGATTTGTGCCTACGTGCACATGTGTGTGCATGTGTGTATGTGTAGGACCCTGTCTCCCTGTCTCCCACACTGGACCACATAACTGGGGCTATGCAAGGACTAACTGTGTCAGATGAGGGTCAAATTTAAGTATGCCTAGTATGAGTCATTTTCAGAATTCAGTTTTAAATGCCAAAAGACACTTATTCACCAATTTCATCTGTATTTACGTAGATATAAGGCCAACTAGGATCACGTTAAACAAACTAGGATGTATGGTTCTCTACAATGAAAAATATGCAAACCAAATTTAATGAGTCTTTTGGAGAACTAATCAATTCTTAGGAGGTGATTCTGTAAAACATCAGATTTCACATCGATTCTGCTTTATGGGAGGCATCATCGAGGAAATTATATTTGTATCTGTAACAAATAAATCAATTAAAATGTCAAGAGAACAAAGAGATAGAAATTTAATTTTTGTAGCTGTCAGTTAAAGGGAGGAATTCCAGTCTTTTAAAATACTATTTATTTGCATTAAAATGCAAGCTATAGCCTTCAAACTGAAAACCAGGCTGTGGACCTGAGGTGCCTCAGTTTGAATCTAGTGCTCAGAGGGATGACCTTGGGAAACTTACATCTCTGACCTTAGAATTTCTTTCTATAACTCGGAGATAATAATAATAATGTCTCCACAATCCTTGAGGGTGTGTGCGTGACACACTTAACCCAGGGCTTGGAATTTGGGAAAATCTCAGTAAATGTTCGCTGCTGCTGTTGCTATTGTCAGCATAGTCACTACCTTTCTTTCAATGGAGGAAGGGCAGCATTTAAAACAGAGTCATCTTTACTATTTATGAGGCATTTGTGAGTGCGTATCCATATCTACAGATCACAACTGTGAGTGTGCATTCAGCCTCAGCATTATTTTGGACTTCTCACAGCTGGGGACAAAGCCTGAGCTTACATGAAGCCTCTGGACTTTGGAAAGTGCTGTTAGAAGGCATCTTGGGGTAGCGGACAGGCGGAGGGCACCGTTCTGCCTTTAACCCTGAGCCGCCACTGATCCAAAACATTAAACCATGACCCATCTCAGACATGCGGTGCTCCGAGGGACTCCTCCTCAGTTGTGTCCCTTCAAACTAAACCTGAGCGGTGTTCGGGTAAACAGCCTTTCTCTTTTTTCCTGTGACTTTCCACATGTCAGAAATAGATTATGGCCTAACTGTTCTTTTCCACATTACTCATTTTCACCAGGAGTGCTCAGAAAAGTTTGGGAATGACTTTCAGGGAAACATTTTTAATTGTTTTTAATTTATCTAAAAACAGGCTAAAAAGTTTAATTAACAGGCTCCAAGTAATAGTTACACCATTTTTCCTCTGCTATCAGCTTTCACTTTTATTTACGACGCTTGTCCCCTTGTGTCTCCTTCATGCCAAGGTCCACTATCACTAATATTTCTGTGATACGTGAATAAACCTCAGTGTAAAGTTAGCACTTGCAATCAGTGCAAATTAACAATTTTTTTTTAAATTTCAATCAGGAAAAGCAGCTTTGTAGTTGAAAATCCCATGCTGGCCCTCGAGTGGGAGTTTTTCCAGCCTCTGCTTAAATCCAAAAAAACACCGCAATCTTCTGGCACAGGCTCACTGTAATGCTTTAAAAACAATTTAGCAACTGTCATTGCTGTAATTACAGTAACTAATTACCATCCTTAGCAAACAAATAGCTTAACATAATACGCAAGCCGAATCAATTTTGAAGAAATGCAAATTCCAAAAGCGAAAAAGGGCATTTTGGCAAACCTGAAAGAGAAGCGGGAAAATAATACACTTTGTTTTATCTGCACATAATTCCCAGGGAATATCATATCATAAATATTTGCATTCAGTTCTTATCAGGACATTTGCATTTGCTTCTTATCAGTGTGCAGACCGGACTCTGCCAGATGGAGTGGGGAGCGCCACGCCATGCACATATTTCTAATGAATCACGTCTCGGGCCCAGAGCGTATTTTGGCTGGAACTTTATCACCCAGATGAGGAGGTCATTCCCTCTCCCAGTTGGTTCATCTTGGAGTTGTCTTGAGATTTCGATGTGATCCGCCCGGCGCGGCATTTATTTATTTCTTATTTCAGACAAACACTGGAGGCAGTTTCATACCAGAACATTTCTTCTCAAGGCCAGCTGCTCAAAGGGCACCTCTGCCCTCGCCTGGCACCCACCCCTCACCTGCTCCCCAACTTCTGCAGGAAGGAGGTCGCATCTAAATAGCACCCACTGCAGTTACTGCAGATTCTGTCCCAGGCATGGCCATCTTTATTTTTTGGGAACCCGTAAGGAGTATAAAAGCAAGGCGTCAGAGAAATCAAGGCCCACTCAACCAATGCTGTCTTGAAATTTGGTGCCAAATCCCACTGTAGCTGTCCAGGGGCACGTTTGATTAGCGACAGCTTCCTGCCGGTGGCCTGGAAGCCTGCTTCCTAAGAGCCGTCAGAGTCCTCTGCCACCTCATCCGGACACATCCGTGTCTCGTCTCGTTCTGAGCAGCGGTGCGTCTCCCCATGAGCACGTGTGGGTCAGTAAGGGAGAGGACAGCCCTGGCGCTCCCAAATGAGTGATGATTGAGTCCTCGTTAGCCCTTACGTCACCCCCCGACACAGCACCCGGCTCTCCCTGGCTTGCTGCCTCTGTGTGTAAACCACTCGAGCAGTCTGTTTTGGTTTGGAAAAAGAAGCAGGAATATTATTCATATTGATTGGATCCTTTCTGTTGGGCCTCGCCGTTTAATTAAACCAGATCAGTATTTTAGCACTTTGGTAACATGAGGTTCAAACAGACAAGGCTATTATTTCCCTGTGGAAAGCAAGGCCAGGCTGGTACACAAGATTCCTACACAAGTGCTGTTATTGCACAATTTCCTCCATAATTTTATCATCTACTTGATGTTACTGCAAAAATTCTGGGGTCAAAATTCAAAGCAAAACACTGGATGGGATCAAGGCGAATACTAGGATTTTTCAATTTCCAATTATAAATTAAAATATAGGTGTAATGGGAAAATGTGTCATTTATGGCAGAAATACATTTAATTGTGTTTCATAGTGATTTTATTCATGAATATGGTCACTTAAACTTAATTTCACGTTTTGCCCTAGTAGAATTTCACTTTGGTTTATTTGTTTAACACAAAGAGAACTTCTGGATTATTATGATTCAAATGGTTGACACCTCTCTGTTTGGATCCAGAAAATGTTATTGAAAATCTTGTAAGAACCTAAACATCTCATGAAACTTTGTTCTCATAACATTATAAAGATGTTTCTTTCAAATTATTTGCTTGAATTATAACTTTAAGAAATTCATAGCTTTTTATGTTTTCCCTGAATAAGGCTATTAACACAGGTTTTTGTAAAAAAAACTTTTTATTTCGACATACATTATTTTCTTAAAAAAGGCTAGTGGCAGTCACTCCCATTGACTAAAAATTTATAATATGACTTAAGTTTTAAGTACCTACTTCAAAATGTTATGAAATTATTTCTTCAATGAGTTTTTAAATGTTAAATGTGAAATGTAAAGTGATACACAGAAGAAAATTTATGATTATGTAGTATCTTGAAAGAAATTCTCCCGAATTGTTCCGAAGGTGATTGGTTTTGCCTAAGTTCAGTACTGTGTACATGTTTCTGTTAAGCGGGCATCATGTGCAATATGGAAAAATCATACAAAGTTTCCTATTTAAAAAGCTAAGAGATTGGAGAAGGAATAACCCTGAAAGTTATTTGTGGGATTCAGTAATTCATCGGGAAGAGATTTCATATCTGTCTTTCATGTTTCATCACTGTTTTCAGACTTCTCTTTGAGGCGGGAAGAACTTGCAGTTAAGAGCCCACTATCAGGGTGAAGGATGCCGGAAGTCCAAAATATTTATGTTTGTTCATGGCGCACAGACAAAAGACAGTTCTCAGGAAAAGGGCTTTCTGATTAAGTGATTGAAAACATTCTGGTGTATTTTAATAGCTTCTTCTATCCAAGAGATAGCATCATCTCCACCCTTATCGTGGTTCTGAAACTTACTTTAAACATTCTCCTGTGCTCTTCCAATTAGATCCTCGGCTCTCGTGGCTTCCTGTGTCTTGCTGCAACTCATCTCGTTTGTTTGCCTTCTCGTTTTTGTCAGCAGGTTGGGTGTAAAAGAGGCATTTGAAAGATAATTGAAGGGACATGCTTCCCAGAGTCAAATTCATCCACCTGGCATCCAGCTACAATCTGCTGGTGATAAGTGGACGCGGAAAATATCAGCTTCACTTCACAAAAGCTCAAAAATCGATGATTGATTGGATGTTAGTACATGGGGCGATGGAGGGGAATCTGTTCATTTTTAAATGGGAATTGATAATGCCCCGATAGGACACAGACCATCGGACCCAGCACTGGGCCGACATCTGTCCCGAGCGGCAGCTATTAACCTCCACCCTCGGCCTACATCTGTCCCAGGCTCTCCTCTCCTCCCTCTGTGCTGTCAGTACCTTCTCCCCACTCTGGTGCAACCAAGTTCTCCTCTCTAGAGGGACCTTGCTGGGCCACCTCGGCTGATGCAGCTGCCTCCCATTGGCACCATTTGTGGTTCCTGTTTTGTGTACCTTTCTCTACTTCATGGCCTTTACTGTTCACAGTAATTTGTGCATGTTTCACGTATGAATGAGTCTTCAGTCTGCATCTGACTCCTTTCGCAGGAGGTGAGGAGATAGGTTATAATTGCTTCCTGTTGTAAAAAAAATTCTAGAATATTTCTTGGCACAGTGTGAACAACTATTAATCTCTTTTCATTAAATACATAAATTTATTAAGAACCCATGTCCTGTGATTGCCTTTTCACACAATCCTGTGAGGTAGGTACTAGTAAGAAGCCCGTTTTACAGACATGGACATCTAAAACTCAGTGAAGTTTTCTAAGGCTCAAGGCTGAGAGGCACTGGAGCTGAGACTTGAGGTCAAGTCACCTTAGCTGTCAGAGCTCTGGTTCTTAATAACTCTGTTTGCCTGTACAACTCTTCAAGTAAGTCTATTTTTGTTAGGTCAGTATATGTTTAATACAGCCGGGGACAGAAGTGATCCCGCTGCACACAGGGAACTTTGAAAAGAAAACAAATGATTTGTTGCTTCTTTGTCAGAAGATGAAGTGTTCATTGGCCTCTTAGTTCCTTGTCTTTCATTCAAACAGTAGCGCTGGGACGGATGGGAACCCAGGTGACAGCAGTGACTTGGATCCTTTCCCTTCTACACAATGAATGAATATTGCAAGTTTTTCTCTGAAGGAGGATAAGATAAAAGAGAATTCAAGTGATACTATTCTTGAAGTGTTCTGCAGGCCAACAGACCAGACGGAGGATATGGATAAAGGTTTCCTAAGGCAGATTACAACACTGGCCTTGAGAGAAGGGAAAACACACCCGTCAGAATGTCTGCTGAAGTCTTATTCTACAGAAAACAGGGCATCTGATAAATTCTAGACTTGCTGACAACTCAGAAAGATGAAGAAGCAAGGAAAGAAAACAATATTCTGGACCAAATTATGAAAGAGTTGCTTTTGTGATAGAGATGTGATAGGAGCCTTGGTCAGAAGTATCATTTGAGACATGAAGTTCAGAGAGAGAGAGAGACTGCAGGAGGCACTCAGCTTCATATCTCAGGCTCTAGCAAATACGTTGCTTGGGGTTTCTAGCAAGGGTGAGCCACATTCCATGGTCTGCAGAGTCAAAAGTTCACTGGCCTGCGGAAATCTGAAAAAGGGAAATCCTGACAATTTAATGAACATATCCAGGAAGCAGAAATGTGGTACCTCAAATGAGCGGTGCAGCCACAGAAAGGCCCCGCAACATGCCCCCTAGTAGTAGGGAGGCTACAGCAGGGGAGGGAGGGAGGCAGGAGAAGAAAGTGGCCCTGTGGAAGAACATCAGAGGGGCTGAAGTCCATAGCGAGAGCTCAGTCTCTAGGACATGTCAAACAAGGGGCTGCTTGCTCTCCGGGCGGCAAGGAGGAAAGTCAGTCTGTGAGTGCGCCACCCTCGGACATGCCCCGGAGAGCAGCAGGACTATTCAGTCAGATTCAACTGCCATTATGTGTTTAATAGCATGTATCCTGGTTTTAAAGGGAAAGTGCTGGAATTCCCATATCTTTGCTGTTCAGTAAAATGCTGTCCAATGCTGGTAATGTTGCATGCACAATAATCACACCAGCTTTATGAGGACTTACACAGAAACAGTGTAGTGATCCTGGGAGCAAATATGGACTCGCTGGTGCTACCCAATTATTTTCCTTTAAAGTGGAACATTGGGGTGATAGGATTGATGCAGTAATGGGGTAACTTCGCTCTCAGAAGGCAGTTACTGGACCACAGTAATTCAAAGAATATTAGATAAGTCTAAATTATGTAGCATCTATGGGTTTTTCCCAGTGGCCCTTTGGCCCCACACAGTTTTGAAATTTGGATGAAATCAATGTGGCCTTGACTGATATACCACATTTCAACTTAACCACCGTGATCATCCGCATCCACCAGAATCGCAGATGGCCCAAGGTTGAGCATGGTGGCTGGTGCGTCAAGAGGGCTGGGAGGACTATAGAGTCTGCCAGTGGGTGCAGTCTTAGCTCCCTCCTACCCCTATGGCTCCCCCTGACCTCGGAGTCTCAGGAACACACCCAACTCGGCAGGAGCTGCCCAGACTTGGGTGTCCAAGCTGCAGGTGCTTGGGGTGCAGAACGGGCATCACTGTGTACACAGGGAGTCCAGTACCACAGGAGAGCGATCGCAGGCTTTTCAGTGCTGGCCTGTGGTTGGTTGGGACAGCAGAACTTTGGATCATCCCTTGCTGGGAAGTGTTTGCTCTTCACTCTCTTTTTCTGCATGTCCCTTCCTACCTGTAGGGTCCCCAAAATGTCCTTTACTGGCCCAGCGCGCCCTTCCCCAATCTGCCAGGGGTCTTGGCTGGGTGGGTTCACTGCCACTTTTTCTCTGGCTGAAGGAAACCGTTGGAAACAGAGATGCTGGGGAATGGAGGTGCACTTCTGGCGGTGGCCCATGGGCATGCCTGGTTGATATGACCCCTGGGCTCCAAGTGGGGCCGAGGACCCGCGAGGGTCATGCTGCAGAACCCCGTGGGGTCAGGCTGCAGCTGGACTCCAACACAAACCCCTGCCTCTTTCCTATTGTCCTTCCCTGAACACAAAGCCCCCTTTCTCTCCATGTCATTTGTATTTCTTCCTCCTTCCCACTTTGGCCATGGCACATAGCATCCATCCATGGTGACAGTGCTGTGCGGTCCCGGCCACAGCTCAAGAGGAAAGTTCAAATGTTTAGATTAGCATTTGGCTCAATCAGCTCTCTTTCCGGGTTTGTTTCCAGAATCACCTGAGAGGTTCGTTGATTCCAAGCCCACTTCAGAATTACTGAGCCCCTGGAGTGAGACTTTGGAATCGGTATTTCATCATCTCTGGTGCTTTCTGGTACATATGAATTTGAAAGCCTGAGATAGAATATGGCTATTCTGCTGCCAAAGCTGTGGCTTAATCCACTTGAAGGCTATGTAGCTGAGCATAAAACATCTAATAAAACAAAACTTCTCCAAATCCAAGAACTCTTTCCCACCTTGCCAAGTTTCTGAAAAGCATGATTGCTCCGATTCACTCACAATGTGTATAGCACCTTGTTCAAGGTCACTGTTGCTTCAACTTTGCAGAAAAAACTCGTCCCAGGGCCTGGGGTGGGGCTTCCTGACACGAGGGTGCCTGGTCCTCCCCTGGGGTTCGGATGAGTTACTCGTTTTTCTCTGCATTGTTTTTGTGACAGAGAGACAGGAACAGCCAAAGGCTGCAACAAAACTGCGGTGGAGGGTGCCTGGCTGGGAAGAAAGCAACGGGGAAACAGAGTCCCTGCATCCTGGCAGCTGTGCCGCGCAAGGCACACATGGACCCGAGCTGGTCTGAAGACAGGGGGCTATGCTGTGTGTGTTCCCTGAGGGTGGAGTTCAGACTTGGAGTTCTGGCCTGTGCCTGGAGAGGTTTTCCAAGTGGGCCATGATGTCTAGGAGTAAAGTTTCCCGTCTGGTGCTCACTTGGGACTCGGGAAGAAGGAAGAACCGTACATGATGCAGCTTAGGGGCAGCACATTGTCTCTAAACCACAGTCCCACACACCCTCCTTACCGCCCTCTGTCGGCTGTGTGAAGCCATCTTGCTGGGCCACTCACCAGGCGAGTCATCCCCTGGGCCACCTTGGCTCTAAGGGTGCCCGTGGTTCTTGAAGATCTCCCCATGAAAGCAGAGTGGAGGCTGCTCTGGGTTAGCCACTCACACGTTGACAGGCACCCAGGGGTGGAAAGTAGACTGTCAGCCTCCGTGGATGCTAGCAGAGTGTACAGAGCAATGCGATGATGCCCTCGTGAAATGATGGCTCTGGAGAGTCCAAACAAATTTACTCCCTTGTGTGAGGGGGTTAGCAGGCGTCTGTGCTCTGTGGCTTTCCAAGCACACAGAGCAGAGCATGTGGGGCTGACAGTGCGAGGAGCTGCAGCGGGCCAGGGGTCATGCCCAGAGCCTGCTTCTGGCTCCACGGACCTCCACACAAGTGGCTGTCTGAGCTCAGCACTGTGATCCCGCTGTGTGTCACTGCCCCTGGGCAGCAGCAGGCCCTTCTCGTGCATTTCTCACTAGAGGAGAGCTGGCAGCTCTGGGGACCTCCCGGACACCCACAGGGAGACTTTGCAGAGATCCACAGGTGAACAGGAGAAAAGGAGAGAAAGAGACAGGGAAAAATGGGCTTTCCGTCTTCCCTTGAGTAATACTTCTTCCATTCCTTAGTCTCTCCTAGGAGGAAAAGAAGAGGAAATGGAAATTACACACGTGCTGGGGCCACCAGTAGTAGACCGTGCCTTACAACTACAGGGAGTGACGTTTTCCCCTTCAGGAAAATACTTAAGCAGACAGACGCAAGTCTAGAAAAGAACAGAAAGCTACGTAACTGCCTAGCTAGGATATTACACAGATGCGTCTAACACTGCTTGAAGAGAAGCCTGTGTTGCACACACATGTGAGAGTACATGCATGTGTGTGCTTGCCAGTGTCTCCTTTGTGTGTGTCCGTGTGCTTTTACCTACACATCTGAACCTTAGTGCTTTGTGGATGTGCATATTTGTGTGTGTATGTGAGTGTAGACATGTAGATATTACAAGTAAAATCAAACATAAGCTCATTTATTTAATAGAGGAGAACAACTAGTCATCCATGAGCCAGAATTATTGCTGCCCGTATCTCTTTTGGAAAGGACGAAGACTTTAAATGAGATAGGTATAATTTATCTGATTTGTCTCATAAGCTGTGTTCACTAAAAGTTCCAACTTGGTACCTGTCACTCTCAGCTCCAAATTCTCATTGCAGTCCATTTCCTCCCTGCCCACGTCCATCCACCAAGGAGCAGGGATTATTCACTCTCTGCACACTCCATGCTTCTGTGACTTTGCTTATTTTCTACTCCTTGCTTAGAATACTTCTCATATTAGTGTAATGCTAGTGGCTTTAACAAGTAAATCCTCAAATGTCAGTAACATACTGGAACGGAAGTTTCTGCTTTTCTTAGGCAGTGGTCAGCCTGGTACCCCGGTCAGCAGGAAGACCGAGAAGGTGGGGCGAATGCCCTGTGTCTTCATTACCTGTGCCAACTAGGGCTTGACTCAGTTCTACCAGGCACCACCTGAGAACCAGCAGACAGACTCATGGGGCCAGGGAATGACGTCCTGCTGGGAAACTAAGTCACAGCTTTGCTATGGAAGTGTAAACAGGTAGTGTGTGGACAGTTATCTGTGTCTCAACAATGACCTTCCATCAGAAATTCTCATGATCCCAGTTAAAATGAAATGCTGCATCCTTTCTAGCCCCAAATCACCTTGTTTGTTTCTCCCTTACAGCAAGAATGTACTGTATTATTGCTGTTGTGATTACTGCCGTGTGCTGTGGACCAGAGCACGGAGGCAGAGGAGGGACAGGTGGACATTGCTTTTGAGCAGATAGACCTGTTTGATATGTGGCTCCACAACATGGTTACCAGTCTTTAGATGAGTTATTTAAAATCTCAAAAGCTCCGTATTGTTACTGACATCGTATATGTACAATGGGGAGAATGTTGACACACTGCTCCCCAAATTGTAGAAATTAAATAAAATCAGGCATTTAAAATGCTTACCAGAGTGCTTGTGACATCGGGATAAGTAGACAGGGCCAGCTGTTAGCGCTGCCTCCTGGGTGACTTCTAGGCTTTTTGGAAGCAGAAGAATGTGTGTAGATTGCTCTACCCAGAACAGCACCTGCCGATGACTCCTGAAAAGGGCTGAGGAATGTGGAGGTGATTTATAGGAGCTGGTCTGGTCTTTGTAAATAGGAAGTGTAAATAGGATCAAAACAAATTCATTTTCTCTATTTTATTTGCTCTGAGCAGCTCATAACCATCTATTTTAATTGGACTCTCACTTATCTATGAAGCTGGAGAGCATAAGGAAAGAGAGTCTTCCTTGTGCCTCCGTCATGAAGCCGCTGGACGCCGAGTCCATTGTCTGAGTGCAGAGTTCAGAGCCTGCTCTGTAAGCGCTCTTACCCTCCACGCTGAGGAATCTCCCTCCACGGGGCCACATTTCTCTTCCAGGACTTGAGGCTATCTCCTGCATTGAAACCTTTTATTAAGGCCAGAAGTTAAATCTTTCTCCTGTTAAATTAAAACCCTTTACTTTTTTTAATGTATTTTTAAAATTTAAATGTTTTGCTCTTGCTACTAGAATTTACTATTGTTTTCAGAAATGGTACCCCAAACTGAAGATGCGAGTGTGCATTCATGCGTGTCTTTAGTTGCGCTGTTGTGGCTACCTCCATATCTGCTACTGTCAAAACATTTGCCTTTCATGGTCATTTTGAGTTTGGGGAAGAGCCAGAAGTCACACAGTATCAGACCAGGTGTGTAAGGTGGATGAGGACACACCATCACATTTTTAGAAGACTGCCTGCCTTTCTTGTTGGATGACAAACATTTGCCATAGTTTTGATCACACCCCAGGATGATACTCAGGAAGGAGGATTCCAGAACTGCTTCAGAAAGTGGCAAGAATGATGGGACAAGTATATTCAAAGCAAGGGGGAATATTTTGAGGGGAATTAATGACAATGTGTCGTTTACTATAATACATTCTCACAATTTAAACATTGGCTAAATTGTTGGATTACCCCTTGTGTACTTAAATACATGCGTGTCTAACCTCTGCAGAAAACAAGCCATTTCCCATTGTTGACCATCATAGTTTCTTTAATGCAAAACGGTGCAGTCTAGTTAGAAATTAGGGTTATTCCAGCCCAGAACAAGGTGGGTGATGGTCAGTCCCTCAGGCTGGATGTGATGAGAGGGGACTGTGCTCTCCACTTTGCTTGTCAGTGTCACTGAAGTGCCGAGTGTGAAGCCTGGCACATAGTAGCCAGCATATGTCTTCCATATTGGCTGAATAAATACATGGATTGATAAGGAATCAACTGACCAAATTACTTAGTGGAGGAGGTGGTCATCAGTCCATGTAAAGGAGAGTTGTGAGATTACATGGATAACATCTAACACCACCTGCAGAAAAGACATGTGTATTTCCTCCTTTTTTCTTCTCCATTTTAGTAAGCATTTGTGATCTTTCCTGCCCGCACCATTGTGGGAACAAATAGGATCATCACTTATGTTCAGCCGTCTTGTAGCTGGCCTTGTGTTCTTTCTGCTGGTTCTAAAACTTCCCCTAGGACTCCAGTTCTCTTTGCTTTTTAGGGCTTCGGGACGAGAGTGTCATAGGTGGGTTGTGCTTCTCCCTTCCTCCACCTTTCCTCCCTCACACAATCTGCGTGTATTTGTCATCAACGTGGAATCTCACAGGCACTTGAGATTGTGGGGATGGCAGTGGTCATGAGACACCCCAGAGAGTGACAGGCTTATTAAACTCATACCCGAAAGCCCTTCCCCATGGACATGGCCCGAGGGCTCTTTCCTGAGTGACCCTTTCCAGGGGTCTCCAGTGTGTAGAACACCCCAATTAACCAGTTAGTCCAGGATCACAGAGTCAGAATCTCCTGAGTGCTGTCCTGACAGCCAGGGTTTCTGACGTCAGGTTAGAGCTGACGTCGAATCTGCCTTTGCTGCGTATTCTGGCCACCTTTCTGCTGGGAGAGAGCTAATGGATTACTCCTCACCTGTGTTCTGCATGTGTGAAACCTACCAAAGGAGGTGAGTTCCCACAAGCATGCATTCACTCATTCATCAGTTTGTTCCCCTTTTCAGCGACCATTGATTAACATGTTGTTACATCCCAAGCAATGTGTGAAGTAGTAGGACACAAAGCTAAGTAGGAGCGGCCATCCTTGCTCTCTGCTTCGCAGTTCCGTGGAGTATAAGGAAGGAACAGAAACATACCATTCAGATTGTGCCTATACACTGTGGCAGTCCCCTTAAACCACTGCAGCAGAGAAAACGATCTGAGGGTGTGGCCTGAATTGGCTTTGCCTGACATTGGGCAGGACCAGCTACTCAGAGTCAAGAAACTGTGGCAGATTGTTTCAGCTGCTAAATAGTTTGCTAGTGTTCATGTGTTGGGAACAGTGCGTGCGTGTGTGTGTGTGTTTACTATATTCAACCGGTATGCTTTTGAAAGACACACGCGCAGCTTAGATTCTGATGTAGTGTGTGGAGTGTTAACACAGGAAATGTACTGAAGCTCTGGGAGCGTGTAGTAGTAACCATTATATACGGTGGTATTTTGGTTTACTAAATTTGTTTTATGATTTTGCGGAAGGTTGCTGTGCTTGTGTTTGTGTGTGGAAGATGGCCATAGTTGTGTTTGTCACCCAATGCAGAGTTTGTGCATGGAAGCAAAATTCTGCCTAACACTTTTGTTTGGGAACAGGAGCGTTCATGAGCTGAGGTATTACGGCATGCACAGGTCTATTCAAGATGCATTGCATGCATTAACTTATTTAATCTTTCAAATAACCACATGAGATAAAATCTATTGATATCTGCATTTTGCTGATAGATACTTAAAGAACAGAGAGGTTAAGCAATTTCCACAAGCAACTCTGGTTCCGGAATTTCTCTTAATCACTGCATTACTGGAATGATGGCTAAGTTGAATTTTTAGTCACTGTGAGGGAAATTCTTGAGAAAACGCTATACAAATGATACCTCAGTTCTCGGATCTGTGAAATGGAGGCAGCGGGAGTTTCTCCCCCGTAGAGCTGTGCTGGGCGGTAAATGAGATAATGCAGTCGCACCCCACACACAGCGTTTAGGTCGACTGTGGACTGCACCTGCGGTGGCCATCCCGTCCCGGAGATCTATTGCCTGTGGAGGCCACGGCCAGCCTGGTTTATGCAGGTGCGCTGTGATGTTCACACAGCCCCCCAAGGCGCGTCTCTCCGATGCTCTCCCCACCATTCAGCGACGCCAACTGTTCACATGAGGACCTTGCAATGCGCCTGGTTTCTGTAAGCGCTCAGGACGTTCAGCTGGTTTAGTGTCCTGCCGTGACTATCGCTCAGTTGAGACAAGGCAGTTGAGAACAAGTTAGTCAGGTGAAGTGAATAGGGATCGACAAGGGCCTGAAAGAGGGACGAGACTGGTGGGGGCGCAAAGGCTGAGGAAAGCACGGTGCAGTTATGGCCATGGAGCACCCATGGTGACTTTTTGTGGTTTGGAAGCTCTTCTGTGGCTGTATGGATGCTCTTGTGTTGTCGGTGGGTGGCGCTACCTGGTGGCAAAATCCAAGAGCAGTTTCCAGTTGAGATGTGCTGGTGGGTAGCCAAGCTGGCGTCTCTGCCTCTGGGGCAGCGACGATGACAATGCTGATTATGAGCTCATCGTCGGTGTCCACTCTCCAGACAGTGCCTCCTTGCGTCTGCACTCCTGACCAAGGGGGCGGTCAGTAAGCGAGACCGGAATCTCAGTGAGCTCTCAGAACAAGCCGACTCCAACCAACTCACATGTGCACGTGCTTCTCCATGCCTGGGGTGGTGAAGCTTTGGCTCTTTGCAGTGATTATATTGTTAGAAGATAGACCTGTTGAAAGCCCTCCCCAGATTTCCCACTTCATTGCAGTCTTCATTTACACTGTCTCTGCAAACCCCACTATACAGCAGGAAAGGCATAAATATGCAAGAGGAGGAAATGGAGAGAGGAGAGGACAGCAGATGTCTATGTCAAATGATGTGAGTAAGAGACCAGTCAAATAATGGCAAGACTGTGCTTGGCAGAAGAGGTTGGCAGCTAAATGTTTGGAGAGGTGGGGTGAAAAGCCAAAGAGAGACAAGTGGAACTCGCCTTATCCACCAAGCGTGAGGAAATGGAGGTGATACACATGCACCCTTGAAGTTAGGAACAGAAGCATGACCTCAAGGCTGGCTTGGGTGCAGGAATAGAAACCGAGCGCCAAGACCTCCTTTATGTCTCCTCCCCCATCCCAGCAGAGGACTGCAGGATGAGTTTCTGGGGAGGATTCATGACAGAGGATCTGTATCAATGAGAAAACAGGGAGGCCACATGACACATGGAATTAGGGGGTCGTGTGAAAGTCTCACCCTGGAAATGAAGCCCCGGCTCTCCCCAGAGCGCTGTAGTCTCTCTTCCCACCCAGTTACGAGAAAGAAAGATTTTTTTCTGTAAGGAAATGGACTCACCCAAGAGTAAAGATGCACCAGAATAGATCTGTGAGATGTCCCCACACAGTGACACTCTGGGAAATATCCCCCACTTCATTTGGCTTCCTGGAGCTGCACATGTGTATGCTGAGGTACGCCAACAAGCATTTTCATACTTTGCTAATAATGGGATGGACCCAAAGGTTACCCAGTGTTTCAGAGAAGACTCTAACACGAAAACCAGAACCCAAACCAACAAGACGAAAGGAAGCCAGGGGATAAGGAGGCCACACAGTGAACTGAAGAACTTTTGGAAAAACGATATTTATTATTCCAAGAGAGATGAAAGAAGTACGTCATCCCTGAGTGCAGTTGGGATGCCATGAGCAGCATTTAGACAACAAAAGAGAGCTCTTGACGATTTAAAAAATGTGGAGCAGATATTAAAAGTTTAACATAGGGGTTGAATGATCCAGAAGAAAGAACAGAAAGTCAAAACTTGAAAAGCACAACAGAAAAGGACAAGAAAACAAGAGGAATTTTTTTTTCACTCTGTGGGTTGTGTCTCCACACTATTGGTGATTTTTTTTTTCTGTGCAAAAGCTTTTAATAGGATGTGACCCCAGTCATTGATTCTTTGTATTATTTCCTGTGCACTCTGAGTTTTGTTCATCAACTCTTTGCCTACCTGTGTCTTCAAGAGTTCTTCCTGTTCTGTCTTCCAGCAAATTTAATGTTACATGGCAGGGGTCATTCATCCCACCCACAGGGCTCAGGTTTCTGTCTGCTGTCCCCCAAATCCCCTGACAAGAGCTCTCCCCAGACCCCAGCTGACCTGGCCTCCTGGGGCCAACTTCTCCTGACATTTGCTCTGCTCCATGCTGTCCTGTCAACCTCATTCTCAGCTTAATTCCCTCTCAACAGGCTTTCCGTAACAGAGAGTGCTCCGTCACTGACTCAGCCCGGAAGAATTTGTCTTCTAGTTTTATCTGTTTTAGGATCCCATACTCTAAGTGAATAAAAATATTCATTTTCTTGGTATAGCCTTGTAACAAGATGGCAAAGAGAGAGTATGCCTCAGGAAAGAGGAAATTTTAACCATTCCTAAAAAGATAAGATTACTTTTGGTAAAGAAAGGAAGCCCGCACAGAAGGTGCAAACATCTGCACGCTAAGAAGTCCTGTCCCTGGTCGGTGGGGAAAGTTTTTGGTCCAGGCTCTGGAAGTGCTGCCATTTCAGGTCACTTTATGCTTTCAGGCACCTGGACCTCCCGCACGAGGTCTACCAATGCTGCTGATGCTACCACCGCCCATCGTCTTATTTTCTGCAGTCTGAAACAATGCAAGAAAGCGCTTTACATGGGGAAAATACGCTGATTGAAATATCATCTTTGGGAAGTCTGTTCTGAAGACACTAATTGATATTGTTTGAAGAAGTGTGAGTGTCTGTCATGAAAACCGTTTCAGCGGCCGGCTTGTTTTCTTCTTTAGTTTGCTTAACTTGGCAGAGTGTTCACTTCCCCCTTAGAAAACCTCCCATTTTGATTTATGAATGTTTTCAAATTTCTAAGATTCTCCAAGCCGTTGTTTCACCTGTAAGTAGAGAGATAGCTTGTTTGGCTAACTGCCCTGCCTGACTGTGTGCCAGGCAATGAATAATGCCGTGTTCAATACTCTAAATTTGTGTTCCAAATTCTGAATTTCCAATGAGCGGCATGGAACTCTACTGATAAGTGACTGATTTTCCTTGCAAGGATTGTCTTATTTTAAACTTCAAATTTAGTTGCCTTACTTTTGTGTTTGGCAATTTTGAATGGATGTGAGTGTGAGGCTGAAGACTATTCATCCTTTTCTAAACCTAGAAGGCGAGGAAGTGGGCTAATGCAGGGGGGCAGCTCATCTATGCCGATGCTCAGGCCTCCCCACAGCACTGAGGGAACCGACTCTCTGGGAAATGCGCTGGCCACCCTTTAATAGAAACCGCAGGCGCAGGGTGCCACTGGAGATGGTGGTGTTCACCCCAAGGGCTGCTGCATGTTTGAAAATAAAAACATAGTGAAGAACTTCGAATGAAGCTGAGGAAACAACGGCAAATTATAGGAGGGACCAACTATTTCCTCAGCACGGAAGTAGGCTAGGTTGAAATTCTGGTTTTTTTTTTTTTTTTTTTGGTGCCAGGGATCGAACTCAGGACCTTGCGCTTGCTAGGCAAGCACTCTGACCACTGAGCTAAATCCCCAGTCCCTGAAATTCTAAATATTGATTTGAACTTTAAAATAGTATTAGCCTAATTTTTGTCTTCCTCTGTACTTTTTCCATGCCATTTTATAAGTACCAGGATAACATGGGAAAGGTTTTCTAAGAGCCTTTGCAGAGGAAGGAGAAGGGCATGGCCAATAGTTCCCTCTCAGAGAACGTCCACAGTGTTCCACACCAATTCTGTGAACTCGGGTGCTGCTATTTTTTTCTCTCCTTTTTGTCCCAGGGTGCTTGTCGGCCAGGGCTGCACCTCACCAGACTTGGGTTTGAGGAGACTGTCCAGCTCATTTAGGTAGTGTAGGCAGCCCGAGCCAAGGGCGTGGATAGTTCACACAGCTGCCCGCCCTGACCTGGGTAACTGGATTTCCACACACTCCCCGATGTCTCTGCAGCTTTGTAAACCTGTTAAGACCAAAAACCAACAACCAGGATGCTTATGGTGTTTTTAACTCATGTTTCAAATGTATTCAGTATCATCAGCCGTTGGTTTTGCATATTATATATTTTGGCTTAAAGATACAGAGATGGATTTATTAAATTGGATTTAAGCACCACAGCTAAAAGAAAGATCATCATGTCAGTTTCTTTGTTGGAAAAGAAAGATTGAAGTTTTTGTTGTTCTTGTTGCTGCTGTTGTGGTTGTTGTTACTGTTTTTGTGACTGGAACTGGGAATGAACCCACAAGATTCGTTTTGTATCTGTGGCTGTATCATACCAGGAGGTGATATTTATACATTATCAGACAGGTAAAACAAAACTGGGGATAGCTTCCAGTAGCGACTAGGAGAAAAATATAACACAAGCCAAGCTCATCATCAAATGATAGCCTTGCTGGGGTTGGAGTGGAAGTGTGTTAGTCCTAGCACACACACTAGTGGAGAGACCCCCGGACAATTCCCAAACTCGTAGAGCGGATGTGCTTACAATTACTTCCTCTAGTGAGGGCAAGGAAAAGGATAAAGTCACGTAAGCGAGGACAAAAGACCTCTTCCCATTGTTTTGATCCAGAAGTTGGGTAACATGTAGGAGACAGGTAGGTAACTGTACGAAGCCTGCCATGAACTTGCAGAATGGTGGCCAGAGAGGCCAACTTTCCATTTTGACATGATTTGGAGGCCCATGCAGACTCACAAAATAATAGAATTAGTTCTTACTGTCAGAAAAAAGTAACTTGCATTTACATCTCCTTTGCCTACTTCCATCCCTGGAATGGCTCATTGTAGGGAAGTTCTTAGAGGGTAGAGGAAGAGTGACCCCTGGGGACAGCTTGTCTGGGGAGGTGTGATGAAGGCCCTGAAAGCACACAGTTCTGATGGCCTCTCCAGGGTCCTTGCGCATGCCCAGCAGACCTGCCACCAAGCCATATGTGGTCCAGAGTCCTGTGGTTTTCTTCTCAGTTAGTACCAGTAGCGTGTGTTGTAGAAGCTGAATATTCCACAACCTCATGAAAGGACTGAAGAAGGACTAGTTAATAAATTAATTCCAAATTAAATGTTTCAGAAAGACTGTAAAGATGAGCCACTAAAAGTGAAAAAGTAAATAATGAATTAAAATAAAATAACAAAAGAATTTGCTTCACATTCTGACCAAGAAAGATTGGGAAAAATTGTAAAAATCTAGACAATTTCTGCACTCGGATTACCTTCTAGGTTTTTACTGCACTTAAAGAAGATTATAACCTATATTTTAGAGGTCTGGTATATATGCGAAAGTAAGGCAGAAGTCCAAACGGGATTCACCTTCAGAGAACGGGCCTTCGTGTTACACCAAAGGGATAGGGCAAAAATGGCTGTGTAGATAGTTTTAAGTGTCTCACACACACACAGACACACGCTTAGTTCACCAACGATGACAGCTAGTTTACATTGAGGGGTTCCTGCTACATGTTCAGAGGAAAGACAAGGAGCAGGAGCGGCCGTGGGCTCTGGAACGTTCCTGTTCACCCCTGGTGAAGGGTCGAAGGGAACCAGTCCTGTTTTTGCTCTCTCTTCTGTCAAGAACAGTGATCTTCGTGCAGGAATCCCCTGGCAGAGTGGGGATTAGCACACAACGCTGGTGAGACAGCGCCGGATGCTTTAAAGTTCAGGTCTCCTGGCACCGATGATTTCCTTCTAAGGATTCAGGAAGAGTCATTGCTGAACTCAGAGAATGACGAAAATGGAAGAAATGGTAGAGGACTTGCTCTAAGTCTCCAGAAGGGAAGAATTTTGGTTCTACATCTCCAGGGAAGAATTTGCATTCTACACGTTTGATTCAATGCTGGGAAAGGACTGGGATGGATAATGTCACGTTTCTGAGCACTTAGCAACTAAATCAATGATGACTTAGAAATCACATCGAAACAACCTCATGTCCCTCTTGCTATTATTTTCTAATATTCTCTTGAAATCATAGGCAATAATGAGGAAGACTCTTAGATAAGGGGCTTTAGCATTTCTCTCAGGATGCTCTGGTGGGTGAGGTGAGGAAATACGAATGCACAGGTAGAGAGAGCGGACCCTGATGGCAGGGCTGGCCCATGAGTGCAGTAAGTGGAAGCTGAATACAAGACTAAAGAGAGCTAGCGAAGGTGCGACTGGGTTTTTCTTCCTCTTGTTTTAGCTGACTTCTCCATCAAAGAGTGCTAATCCAATTTTCAGGTGACAAGAGATTTGACTAAAGGATTAATACAAAGGGTGATAGAATCAGGATCAAAAAGAACATGACCAAGTAGAATAATAGAGAACTCTGTTAAGACTGAAGTTTAACAAAATTGGATTCAATTGAGCACAATTCACGTGGTTATGAGGAATTGAATTTGAAACTAATTTATTCAGGATTGTTCATCAGGAAGTCTTGGAGCCAGCATGGAGACACGATTAAGGGGTCTTATAGTTGTTGATGTGCCATGGCCAATATCCACCTTATGAAAGGCTGAGGTTGTGAATCGTCAGCCATTAGACACAGTGTCTCCAGGAGATGTGGGTGAAATGTTCTTCATTCTCATTCCAGTCTGTTCCTGGAGCATCCTTCACAGAGTGGAGAATAGCTAATAGGAATTTTGGGCAGCATGCGGACTCTCAGAATCCTGGAGAGACTTTCCAGTCATAATTCTGAGAAATCCATCTGTATGGAAAGGAAGAGTGAAGGAAGCAAAGCTGGCCGGCACACAGTTATCTGTGGATGGGACCAGGATGGTTGTGGTTAAAACTACAGGGTGGAAACCCAAGCTCCTCCTTCATTGATTCACTCAGTAAAGGCAGCAGAAAGGAGTTAGAAGTTTACCAGAAAGACTGTGTAAAGAGAATCAATTAGAAGCATGAGAAGTGTAGTTCTGTTTATTTTTTCAGACTGTGCCTGGGCTTGGACTTTCTGGCGATGATAAGCAGCACCCATGTATCTGTCTTTTGGCACCACCAATGTGGGCTCCATTTGGGAACTTGCTCTTAACCACTGTGTGTTGTTGGTGGGCTACAAGCCAGGCCATCCTGCCTTTCCCTAGTCAGTATGGGCACATGACTCAAAATGAACCACAGGTCTCTACACTTTAAGCTGCAAGCAAAGTGGGAAACCAGGATAACTACACGTCAGCCAGACACTTTTGCTTCAGTTTTGGCTCTGCGAGAGGCCTGTGGAGGCAATTACTTTTCTGAGCTTAGTTCTCCTGCCTTTTGGTAGATGACCCAACCTATTAAGGCAGTTATTTTAGCCAAACGGCATTGCTTATAATGCCAAATGGCATTGCTTAAAAGTAGATCTCCAGATGCTTTCTGAAGAAAATTCTGGCTTATGGACGCCCTGGGAGCCCCTCAAGATCGCCTTTCTCCACAAAATCCTTTCAACACTCATGTCACCATTGATTGTGCTTTGATAGGAGTGATTTGTTTCTAGGAAGCAGCCACATTTTCCTATGACATTAGCAACAAAAGCACTTACATTCTAACTTAGTTGTCAGTGGGCTCACTTTAGTGTGAGAGAGAAGTCTGAGTGGCTGGGTAAAACTGGCATTTTTCACAGATGTGTATAGGTTTGTTGGAAGTGTCTTGGTGGGGTCTCTGCTCTCCACCAAGTGAAGTCATCAGTTCTTATTAAAGGCCCACTGAGACATGAGCCATGTTACCTTCAGGAATCCAGTTCCATCTGAAGGGAAAGCTTTCCAGTCTAAGTTGGGTGTAAATAACTGGACACAGCACTGTAGGATCACTGCAGCTGATATGGTGCCTTCTGTGCTGCTTTTTTAAAAAGACCCATGAGAAAAAATATTAAATTCTTACTGCTTGGCCTGACCCAATATTGCCAAAGGACACTAGATGCCATATTTCCAACAACTATGTTTTGAGTATCTTGTTTGTTTCAGATCCTGTGATCATCTCTGGGGAATCCATGAGAATGAGGACAGATCTGGCCACGACATCCTGCAGTTCATATTCAGGGATAGACAAACACTAGTCATGGAATCACAGAATTAGAGTTAATAGTTGTATGAGGAGAAGGTGTATGCAGTGCTGTGAGCACTTTGAAAAAGGGCTCCGTCAGTCTTAGTGGGCTCCCCTGCAGTCTGAGGCTGAATCCACAGCAGGAGGAGTGGGTATCAAGAGGCAGAGCATGACCCCAAGCACACATCTGCTGGCCGTGTGGCATCATTATCTTCTCTTTATCTTTCTGCACCTTCAAGGTCCAATTTGGACTCTGATCGCTTGCAGTTTTTACCTTGGGAAATCAGAGGCAGAAAGAAGCTTATCTTTGTTATTTTTTGAAAAAAGTAGAATAATTTATCCTATTTTTTCCCAGGAACATTCACTTCCTAGCTTGAATTTAAATCTTTGCTTAATTGATCTGTTTTGTAAATTTGGGTTACTATGACAATAAATTCATTCACTTCAGAAGCTATTAACAGCAGATTGTCTATTCTATTTTGTTTGTTGAGAGTACTATAGTAGGTAAAATGTCAGCAATAACCAAGAAAATTCCAGGGGCAGGGAAAATGGTACAGGAGTTTGGCAAGATATGATATACATTCTGATTCATTTAACATTATATAATTTCATTTCTGGTGAATAAGAAGTATTAATTCGTTTCATATGAAACCAGAAAACTACGTTTAAGAATGACAACCTTCATTTGAATTTTACCTAATTTTATCCATCATTTCAAAACAATATTTATTGACCCTCTACTATGAGCCAAGAACTATGCCACACATCAGAAATAAATAGATGAATTAAACAAAGTCCTTATTCTATGCTGAAACTTATAAATTGGAATTTTTATCTTATAAACTAAAACATGAAAAAAAGGTTACGATGCTGATACTAGGCATATTCCTCTTTCTTTATGTAGCACATCATAAAAAAATGCAAGACCACATCTAAGCAAATGACATTGTCTTCTGTTTTCTAAAAGCAGTGGACATGAGGTAAACATATTACTCAAACCCATGACCTGATGGTAAAAAGGCTATCACCACAGATATTCATCATGGAACCTCGATGCTAGGAACCTCCACTAGAGGGCTCAGCTCCTAGAGGACCCAGGAATTACATATTAGAGAGGAGAATGTCAGTGAGCAGCAATGGACAGCTTTATGCCTGTATTAATCACCTTCCTGTCGTTGGGACAAACACCCAACACCCACAACTCAAAGAAAGAGAGGTTTCTTTTGGCTCATAGTTTCTGTGGGTTCAGTCTGTGGTTGCTGGCTGCAAGGCAGAAATGGCACGGTGGAAGAAAGCTGCTCACTTCATGGCAATGACAAAGCAGAGAGGGAAGGGAGGAGCCAGGGACAAGAGCACAACCTCCAGGGCACACCACCTCTTTTAGTCAGCCAGCTCCTAACAGCACATTCGGCCATGAGCCCATCAGTGGGTTGATCCAGTGCCCCCATGACTCGATCACATGCTGAAAGCCCACCTCGGAACACATGGGGCTTTTAAGGGACAATTTGGACCTAAACCATAACGTGTCTTAATTAAGAGCCGGCCTGGCACTGGGGCCAGAGAGCCCCTCTCTATAAGGTTTATTCTACCAACTTCCTGTCTGTCTTTTTCTTTTGTTCTTTGATTTATTAATTGTATGTGTACGTGAATATGTATACTTATACCTCCATCACAAAGGAAATTTATTTAACAAATGACAGAAATACCGGGGTATGTACAGAATTGACCTGTGAACAGTAGTGGCTCACAGAGCGCTTAACTTTAATGAACGCATTGCTGTGCTCCTTGGCATGAGGAAAAAGAATACTTTAAATCCTGCGTGTGCACTGATGAGAGGCTGTAGTGCTTCAGGAAATTGCAATCTGGAAGTCACAGAACAGGTCAAGAGACCAGTTCCTCCTCTACAGAGCCGGGGCCAGGAGAAAACAGCAGCTTCGTGCTGGAGGCCTAAGGAGACACACCGTCACTGCGCTCCTGCTGAAAGCACCTGGAGCGCACCAAATACTTTGACAAAACCTGCGCTTTTGGTAATCTTCAGTGTGAATTAGCAAACAGGGAAGAGTCCTAAATAGTCTTGAATTTAAGCCTGAAAGAAGAGGAATAAAATGTTATTTTATCGGGTCTTACAAAGCTATTTGGATTTCCTTCAAGCACGGACCATCACAAAACAACCATTTGAACTTTGAATATGTGTCTTGAATTCTTATCTACCGTATTTCTTTGCAGAGGAACATGGTGCGTGTGTGTGTGTGTGTGTGTGTGTGTGTGTGTAGTGAGTCTCTTGCAAATGCAGAAATTGAAAGTTTAGCTTATTTTGGCTCCTTGTAAAACGACTTAAAATGACTATATACACCGACCTAAATTATTGGCTTGCATTTCCCAAATGAAATTAAAAAAATGATTACCAGCGCTTTGGTATACCTTCCTCTCAAACTTTGATGCTGTTTTTTGTTTGTGTATCTTGACGTTGAGGGTTATCGGTGACTCATTGGCAAGCTCCAGTTCAATCAATTTAGAAAGAACTTTTAGGGCCGAGTTATTTTTAAATGCCTGAAAATGAGGGAACTGTAAATGGAAATCTAATCACAGCTTAACCTGTAGTCATGCAAACAGTCAACTCTGAAATCAAATGAGTTTCCAGCCCTCTTAACTGTTAGTGGTTACTGACTAGCTCTGTTGCTCAAACAGCCTCATTCAAAGAGCAGGAAAGGGAAGGTGCCGTGGGATGGGGGTGTGGTGGGGAGGAAGGGAGTGGTGCTGCGGATGCAAAGAAGGAAATCTCTAGGACACAACAGTTTCCTTGCAGACAGCACGCAAGCTCGCATCAGCAGATACCCTCCTGTGACACACACTGCCTGGGGCTCCTCGTGAAGCCTTCCCTAGTAAACATCAAGCACAGACTGCACTGTTTTGACTTCACTGTTCGTACCTGAATACTCTGTCTCCGACATCCTCTGGGTTGGAGTTGCTGAAAAGTCAAGGCTCATGATTTCTGTGGGGCTTTGTGTCCATGTGAAACTTGCACTCAGCCCTTCTCAGTGATGCTGCCATCCTTCTTCCCCTCAGCAGGTGTCCATCCACTCTCCACCTCCCTTCGTCTTTCTCTTGCCCTTGACTCCGAGTCCTTTTGCTGCGCTTTTCAGGATCCCCAGCTGCTTCTCTCTGCTCAGCTCAACCCTGTTCCGCTATGATCTAAGAGCTACTCTCACAAGTAACCAAATAAGTGTCCAGAAACCTACTGTGGTGGACTGATATGGTCAACCTGAGCAGGAAGGCCCAGCTGGACTGAGTCGGTGGGTTCTGGGCGTAGAGGATCCACCTGAGGCCTGTTGCCGAAGCAACATAAAGGAGAACCGGAGCAGAAGATAGCAGTCGGCTGTTTCCTAGGAGAAGCTCTGTTGCGGCTGGTTCTCCAGAAGGGAACTCAGCTGTTCTTGTCGCAGAAGGAGCTCGGGACCTTGCTGTCATCAGGGACGGCTGCTGTTTGCTTCAGGGAAGCTCTGTTCTTCATCGCTGCTGTGAGCATCGTATCCTGGTTCCAGTGTAGACTTCTTCAGCCTTTTAGTGCAGTGTCCCACAGATGTACGTGGGACCTTGCCGAGGGCGCCCAGCCCTTGATTGGATCTTTTGGGTCTTTAGTACATAGACATTAGGTACTCTTCCTGCATTTGGCTTATGGGTGAATGTTGTAACTTGTAAATGTCCTGTGTTAAATCTGCTCACTTGCAAACCATTGGCTCTAGAGAGATAACTAATACACCTACTTTGTGGGGAAATAGGAAGGAGCTATATACGTGTGGATGTGTGTGTCTCCTGCACATGTGTCAGTACCAACACAGGTAGTGAAGTGAGCTGATGTGTGTTAATTTTCTTACTTTCCATTTTGTACTCAGTCCTCTTCAGAGAAGGCAGACATTCCCATATCATGGCAAATGTACCAGTTATTGCACATAACGAGTAATATTCTCTACTTGTTAAATTGTCACTTCCCCTTTCTCACCTCCCGATTACCATCCCAACTTCTCTGAACCCAGAGCACTGTAAAAGCCAGTGTGGATCTGGGAATCCACTTTGGCATGGGATGAAAGCCGTGCTCAACTGTTTCATCTCTCAGTAGAAGAAGGCAAGCTTTTCAGCGTTGCTTTAGTGCCAAGCCGTAACTACCCCAGATGACTTCCTGGGGTCAGACCAAACCTCTTTTGAGAACATTTATTGCCAATGTCAGTACATTTGAGAGAAAAACTAGTCTCTCTTCTCCTTACACTTGTACCCTAAAGATGAAATTGTTAACAAAAGCCAAAGTAAATATTTTTTCTTTTCTTTTGTTGGGTGTGGAGCCTGAGTAAAGTGTCTTTCTCCGGGTGTTCTGAGAGATAAATCGGGAACACCACCCTTTGGTGGAACTTACACAACGCATGTATGTTTAGTAGTTGAAGTAGTTTGTTCTTACAATATTATTTCTGTTTCCAAGTCTCGTCCCAAAGTACAAGAAGGAGAGGAAGGAAGGAAGGAAGAATAGTGTCTTTGTTACGAAAGAGTTGAAATTGAGTGGAAAAAATCAACCCTGATTTCTCTTTGTCCTGTTGTCGTTGTTCCTTTACATAAGACCCTATCTACTGTTCTCCGTTTAACTGTTATAAATACTCTGCCCCATCCAGAGCAAGGGGTGCACCCTGGAATTGAGCAAATTGCCTGTTGTCACATGTGGGCTTGCATGTTACAAGTTGATGTAAGCGATGATGAAGTTCTGTTACAGTTTGGATCCAGGGTGATTTCAGTCTGAGGATGCTGTACTCCTCGGTGGATTCATCCGCTAATGAGTTCACTAGTGAATGTGCTTCAAGGAAGTGGGACCTTGCTAGAGGAGTATCCCTGGGGGCGTGGCGTAGAAGGTTTTATCTCCCTACCTGGCTCCTCCCTACTCTCTCTGCTTCCTGGCCACCATGCTGTGAGCAGCTCACCTCTACCAGGCTGTTCCACCACACTATCCTGCCTTGGAGCAGGCCGACCGTGGACTGAAACCTTGAAAGCTTGTGAGCACAGATAAACCTCCATCTCTAAGTTACAGTGTTGAGTATTTTGTCTCAGAGACATGGAAAGTGGTCTTTGAGATGTGTTACAAGAATATTTAATAAGCTGGTCATTGACTTGTACTCCAAACTGCATTCAAAGAATCCTTCCAAAATATTGTGAACATATAAGAAAGTATTTTGTCTTAAGTCTTAAATTATAAGCTGCTCTGTCATTAATTGCCATTGAATGGAGGACATGAAACATATAAGAAAGTATGTTGAAAATGAAGAAAAGATTTATGAAATTTAGTTTCAATTCTATTTATGACACTGAAATATATGTAGGAATATGAAAAAGACTAATGTCTCCATGTTAAAGAAATCGATTTCCAGGGTGCCAAGTGTAAAAGTGTAATTGAAATTGACCCATTAAATGATTACATTATTTGTGTACCAAATCTAATATATTTCATAAAACTACAGAGCTGTTTCAGTAACTACCTGTCAAGCTGTATATATTGTTCCTAATTAAGTTTTATAAATGTATTTATAGAAATGTGAGGTTGCAGAATTATCAAAGTTATATGTCTCTACATTTATGAAACATGTTCCAGAGAACTAAGACAAGGCAGAGCGTTTCTAATCTCATGACTATTTCATGGCAAGTGCATGGTGTAATAAACAAGGTGACAACAGTGAATATTCAGCGGACGTTTCCAAGTTAAATTTCTAAACTATGCTTGGAAATTCACCCTCCCCCTTATTTTCTCCTGGTAAACCACATTTTTGACATGTACAGTCACATTTAAGACCTATTTTTTGAGAAATTACTCAGGTATGGTAAAATTTCAGACACACAGCTTTTCAAATATGCATTATTCTTTAATTGTGGTACCTACTCTGTAGAACAGTTCCTATTATTCCCATTTGGGTGGTGAGAGATGCTGGACAGCTTCATTACAGTAAAAAACATTTAATTTTAGTTTTATGATTGCTTTCAATGTGTTTCCTTCACTACTAGATTAGAGTTTCTGAAGGGCAAGAATATCTCCCTATTTATTGTTGTATTGGAAGAATGAAAGGAAAATCTATTAATTTGCAAATAAGTTAAAGTCCTTTCTTCCTTTGCTATTGTTTTGTTTACACTTAATTTTCATTGAAAACAGATAATCAAAATATTCAGAGTTTTATTTGATTTTTTAAGGGATCACTGATAAACAAAAGTTGTATATATTTGTATATAATTGTGTATATTTATGGAACAATGTGATGATTTTGTAATGTGTATATGTTTGTGCCTAAATGTCCCTCCAAAGCCTGATGAGGTCATAGAAGGGACTTTTTCAGAGGTGGATGAATCTAGAGTGTGTGATGCTGGGATTAAGGGTGTGTGATTACTAAATCAATTCATGGTTTGGTTTGAGACCACCCTAATTCTGGCAGCCTGGATAAGATAGAAGGCAGAGAAAGAAGCTGCTAAGGTCCCTTGCTTACCTTGCTGCCTTCTGCCAGTCTGTCATACCATCCTGCCTTGGAGCCAGCCGAGTGTGGACTGAAACCTCTATAAACTGTGAGCTAAGTAAACCTTTCCCCCTTCAACTTTAGGTGTTTGTTGGGTATTTTGTCTCAGCAATGAGAGAAAAGTGACTAAGATTGTGTGTGTATGTGTGTGTGTGTGTGTATACATGTATATCTATGTATATATATATATGTTATATGGCAAATCTCTTTAACTTCTTCCTCTTGTCTAATCGAACTTCTGTGTCCTTTTCCCAACACCTCCCTTCTGTTATCTGCCCCTTTGCTTGGTCCGGGTAACCCTATCCTACTCCCTGCTTCTATGTGTTAGGCTCCTAAAGATGGTACGTAGAAGGGAGATCATACAGTATTATTCAAAAGACTCTATGATGTAATTTTTCTAATTTACCAGATAGAAGTGTATTTTTGTTTTACAAAGAAAACAGATAGTATAATATACTGCTGGAGAAAATATGATTCTCTTCAATTCTTCATAAGACGATATTACTGGCAAAATTTATTTCTACAAAGCTATTAAGTATGAAACATGCAGAAGCATGATTTTATGTACACAGATTAATATGTCCTGAGGGTCTAGAAAATGTGCGATAAGTTATTTGTCACCCTGGTGCTGTTTCTCTTGCTAGTCCTGAAGGCTCATTGCTTATCCAGGACTTGCCTTCCTGTAGAGAATGAAGTGCTTCCGGTTAGGCACTAAGTGAGACCAGCTCGAGGCTGGCCCCACTGCAGTGATGCAGGTGGAGTCTGCTTTAGTGAGGGTCCCTGGCCCAGTGCCTATGGCACGCAGGGTTCTGCAGAACAGAGGTACAGGTGACAAGCACGGCAGTAAAACATTTGCCTTCCACAGTCACGTGGCTGGCCAATTTGGGGGATCCCAGCAGGGAATTTGGGGGAGGGGATAGAGTGACGTCCAAGGGGACAGGTGGCACCGTGAGATGAACTTGGTCGTAGTTGGCAACTGTGGCTCCAAAGAGCAGGTCATGTTCTAGTCCCGAGCTATGGAAAATGGCAAATTTGGTTCTCAGGCCCAGGCAACTAGTTTGCTAAGAAGTTTATGAAGAAAGGAACTTAAACACGGGGAGAAGGCCAGACACACCTGGGACCCAGGTGATTGCTGAGCTGGGTAGAGGTGACTAAAGGGAAGCCCTGCCGAGATGGAGCTGGGCTGGCAGCTCCTTGTCTACTCTAGGGAGGGGCTGGCTCTCCATACAGTGATAGGGCTGAGCCTGTCAGTTAGTGTATCAACTTTTTATTGTGGTTCTCGTGCTGTGGATTAAACATGCCAAAACTAAGAGGCTTATGAAAATGAGTGCTTATTATTGCTCATGAGTTTATGTTTCTGCTGACCTGGGCCAGGGTTGGCCAAGGGCAGCTGAGCTGACACAGGAGTCTGCAGACAGCTGCCAGAGGCCGGCTGGGGATGGCCGGGCAAAGATGGCCTTCCTCATGGGCTGTGCTCTTGGTGAGGGCCATGGGAGTTGCTGGGATTCAGGTCTGTCACTATCTAGCAGGTCGAGCTGAGCCTTATTCCCACAGCACGCGCCTGGGTTCCAAGAGAACAAGCAGAAACCTGCCAAGTCTTTTGAGGCCCAGCTCAGCACTGGCACACTGTCCCTTGGCCCTACTCTACTAGCCACAGTCACACACACAGCTCAGGTCTAAGCAATGGGAAAACGGCTTCCACCTCCTGATGAGAAAAGGGGCCAAGCTGCATTGCAAAGGGTGCAGCTCCAGGGGAACATGAATGGTGGCCATTTGGCCATTACCACATGGTGGGGCCAGGGACTTCAGCTGTCAGAAAAGAGGGGCATGTGGTCGGGGAGCCAGGTGAGCTGGGCTGGGTCAGACACGTCTCCCATTGGCCGCAGTGTTCTTTCTCTTAGAACGCTGCCCTCTGCTTGTTGACAGGGACAAGCTTGTGACTATGTCACTTTCCCTCAGGTTGGAATAACCGGTGGTCCGCTGCCTGGTGCTTGGGAAGTCAATTCCAGCTGCAATATCTAATATGAAATTTCTTCACATGGAAGATGTGACTAATTCTAACACTTTCTGAGATGTTTCTCATGAGGATTAAGATGAGACCTTTCACACAGTAAGTGGTCATCAAGTGTTAGCTGCTGCTGCATTGTTTTATTGTCACTAGTTTCTCTATCACTATTTGCCCTCATTGCCCTAAAGGGAGTGGGGTGCTTGCAAGGAGTGCAGAAGATGGAGAGGGACAGAACTTTTAAAATGGAAGCAACCTTCTTTCCCTTCCCCTAAAGACATCTTTGGGCAAGACAGTCATTCTGAATTTTTTTTTTTTCTTGTAAGGGTGATATACTTGTACCAATTGGCTATATTCTCTAAGGAACACAGTTTGAAAATCATTGTTCTGTCTAAAGACCAAAGATCACAAACCCAAATGCCCACAAGGCCCGGCTGGTAATGAGGAGTGAAGTCAGCAGGGCGCAATTCAGTAGGGAGTCTGTGCTGTGGTGAGGTGGAGTAACACCTGTGCACAGGAAGGCCGGTCTCAGAAGTAGCTCGGATTGGTGACAAAAGGAAAAAAAAGATGGTGTTTCTTGTGATCACGACATTTTCAGGGCATAATAAGATTGGTTAGAGGACTAGGAAGTAAACATGGTCCAGTAGTGAGCTAAGAAGATGGAAGCTCTTCAGTTGGATACTGAGTCTTAGTAGGAAACTTTGGCCTTACTGTGGTGACACTAATTCCATGGAAAAGATAAATTTTTACAACATTTAAGTCTAGTTAGTAAGAAATAAAAATAGTGTGAACCAGTAGGCAGCACATGGACATATAAGGAATGCCAGGAAAGTCCGTGCCTGCTGTGGAGAAGCTGAAACTACAGGAGAAGGCTCTGGGTTTGGGGAATCAGTTTCTTCTGACAGCCTGAAGAGCGGGCTGGGCCGCAGAGCCTCGGCAGGCTGGGGGCTCCGTGTGCTCTGCTCTAGAGCACAAAACAGAGCTCCACATAGCAGACGAAGCCGTCTATGTCATCAGTAGGGCCAGCAGGTTTTCCTCACACTGTCCACTCCCTGCGACATGTGTGTTTATTTCAGTGGAGGTGGACAGAACTAAAATGTTCAGCAGCAGCATTCGTGTTCCTGGAAATCATGGACACAATGCTTGTCCCTGAGTGCTTGGTGATCTCAAAAGCTTGATTTTTGTCAGCTCGTGCCCTCTTCCTGATCACATTCATCCGTATTGATGCACTTCTGCAATGATTTAGCTTAGAAGCCTCTCAGCCATGTCCTACTGCCCTGATGGAGCTTTTCCTCTCACCCTCCCCCAATCTCTGTGGAGTTCTTTCTTTTCCCCTGTAGGTGGCGCTCAATTTTATAACATTCCTTCTCTGCAGAGTTGCACTTGGCAGTGGTTCCAGGTGGCATGTTTCTGAGAATGTCCCAGTAGCCACAGGAAATTACTTTTCTCCCTCCAAATGCTGTGCTGAGCCTCGGTCCATCTCTGCTTGCACCACGCCCTGTGTCTTCAATCCCTGGTCATTTTCAGACGCCGGGCTTCCCTCTGCCCTGTTCATGATGCGGGTCCATTGTCTAGTTCAGTCTCAGGCCCTTGGGCAGGCCGTAGTGCAGCCTGTGAAGAGGCGATGTCAGAAGCATGTCTTCTTTGGCCTGACATATTCTGGCTGGGGGGTGGCACCTTTAGCCTGCTGAAGATAGGACCCACATTTTTTCTGACCTGGAAACCAGGGTCCAAGTGAACCTGTGACACCTCACACGGGACCCTCTCTAGGACCTTCTCACCTGCTGCGACCTCAGCTCAGTCCCCTCCGGAAAGCAAGCTTGAAGAGAGTCATAGCAGGTGCTGGAAGAACACTGGCCTGTGCTCCAGGCCAAGCAGAACTGTATCCCAGGCGAGCCAAGTGACTTGTCTGTGCCTCACTTTCTCTTCACTGATGATTATATGTGCTTTTCAGTGCTATGTATGTAATCTGTGTCGGGTGATAGGGAACCACGGTAGGTTCTTGAATAACACAAATCATTATATGGATATATGGGCAAGACTGGGTCACTTCCATCAATTTTTTAGCAGCTCAAACCAGCGTTACTCTTCTAAACCTTCCTGTATCAGGCTGTGATTTTCCAAGTTCTTACACTATCAGAGAGAGCAAAGCAATAAAGAGCAGGGGGAGAGAATAAGAGTCTCAAATGGGAACACTTGCTTTGGTTTGTCACATATTCTGCCCCCGTAATGTGCATCAGAAGGTTGTGTGGTAAGGACATGAAATGGAGACGAAGAAAGTTTAGAACGAGTAAACTAATTTCCCAATAAAGAATTCCGATGCATCCATTTCAGGATGGCGACTGCTCTGCTAATGGCACCATAAATCTGCCAAGTCTTTTGATTTTTAACTCCACACATTCGTCCCTGTGCAAGTGATGGCTTTTCATTCCATCTGGAGAGGACAGACTGACGTCCAAAAGCTCCGCTCTACTGGACAGTGCTGAGGAGGCCCTGCCAATGTTTGCCTCCTCGACTCGCCCTCTGCGTGCTTTTCTTGCTGACTGACTCTCTATTAGCTGGTATTTCCTTTTTCAGATATGTTTGTTTACTCAAACAGGACCCGGTCCGGCCATGTGCCTTGGGAGTCATTCGTTTTCCTTTGGATGACATCTTTCCTGTTCCCTACTCTTGATTTCTCAGTGGAGAACCTTACTTTCCTCTCCTGATACACGGACAGTGAAAACCTCCCCGAATTCCTGCATAGCAGCAAGAAACCTACAGACACTGTCATTTTCTCTTGGCATGACTTGTGTACACTCTCGCATGAAGAAATTAGCATGCATTTCAAAGTATGTTCTAGGTCCATGAAGTGTTGTGAGACTTACTAGAATCACATTCTGCGACCTGCTTCTTTCTCAGTTATGACAACAATTTTTTTTTAAATTAACCATCTTTTTCCCTCAAGCATCACTTATTCGACCTTGTTGCTTATCAGCTGTATGAGAGTTTGTCTTGCTCTCATTTTGTCCCTGGGTCTGTGGGCATCCAAGCCGCTGTGCTGCACTGTGGACAGCAACACGGAAACATCGCCCAGCCCCACACCAGTCCTCCCATCACCCTTCCTCCTCCTTCCATGCTGCCTCGTAGGAAAATAGCACACAGCTCTGCCAGAAGTGTGTGGATAGCTGGTAAGACTGATTATAAAACGTTGCTAAAATTTAACACATACCATTTTGCAGCTGCCTATTTAATAAAAATTGTCCCAATGTTTTTCAAAGAAAATGCTGTAACTTGCTTAAGGAATAGTTTTAAACACTTAGCATCCAACACCCCACATTTTCCCTAAGTCTAAGATTGTTCTTTATCTAGATCTCCACTCCAGTGTAATATTGACTTGCCATCAGCACTACAAAATTTCATTTTGGCAGAAGCAGTAAGCTTTTTCCGACTGTACCCAGAAGACAGTCTGCTGTTTTTGAAAGAGAACAGTACCCTTTTGCCAAAAGTCCTCTGTCTTGCAGGACCTGGCTGCCAGGACTGATTACTTGGGCTGCAAACAGGGCAACAGCTGTCTCTTCTTTACCAGGCTGCGAGATGAGTTGCCAGAGAAGCATCATTCTAGAAACTGAGATGCTGCCATAATCGGCTCAACCATCCAGGTGACCTGGAGTGTTTTCCTCTCTTAGAATAGCCAAAAAGGAAAGAATAAAAATCTGTTACATTTAATTTTGTGTAATTTTTGTTAGGTCTCTAAAGTTCACTAGTTTGAATTTTATCCTTAGTGTCATGTATGGAAAACAACTGTGAATTTAAAATGGGGAGACCCATAGCTTGGTCCTTGTTCTGTCTCGCTGGGATATATTTGCTGATTTCCTTTTTGTGACTCACGTTTTAAATGAGGCTGTTGTGGCAAATGTATTTAAAGTCTCTTGGCCCTGAAGTGCTCTGTGAGCCCTTAGCTCTTGTTTTAGGAAGGGAGGCCTTTGGGAGGGCATGAGCTGTTTGCTTTCTGTAGACTGTGGAATTTTCAGAACAAATTTTGGTTAAACCAATAAAGTTATCTTAACACATTTCCAGATCTAATGACTAGATGAAAAGATCAAATATTATTTGAATAGTTTCCAATCATATCTCAGCTTGCTATTCATGCAGCATTTTTCTTTGGACCGCGTGGGACTCTTCCAACCCAGGCATCTGTGACTTTGCCCCGGCTCCTCCACCATCTCTCTCTCTTCACTGCTCCCTCACTCCACTGTCTGTTCTATACTTTAACAATATGGGAAGACAAATCCTCAGGGGCTGCATGATTGCTTCTTATCATACCATATAATTTATTTAGAAGGTCGGTGGAGGATTTTATTTCATAGTTCACAATGCGTTTATGAATCCCACATGGGAACTCAAATTAAGTGTATGTCTTTCACAAGGAATGAATCTTTGCATCCTCTTGAATCAGCAAATATCCCTCCTAGGCTTCCTTGCCTTGTTTGCTATGTCTTTCTGCCTAAAAACAGGCCTTTCCAGCTACTTTTACAGCCTAAGCTGGAGTGCTAGGTCAGCCCCTTTCTACCGCTAATGATTGTTCTTCCTAGTTACACAAATTTTGTTTCAGCACACAAGGGAATAAATCATTTATTAGTTCTTCATGGTAGAGGAGAGGAGAAAAGTGTAGGGTTAAAAATAATTCTTTTCAAAAACCCAGGTGATGCAGTTTTTCATTAGATTATATATGATTTTTGCTTACTCAAACCAAAGGAATAAGGAAAATAATAATTAGCCCATAGTCAAGCTACTTGAGGGCTTTTTGAAGAGTTAAACTGTGGTATTATTTATAGACAAAAAAGGTAATATTTTCTGTGTTTTCTCGCCTTAATTTGTCTTGTTGCTTTAACACATTGCATGTTATAATGTAATCTATGAGATAGAAACAATACCAGGAGTCCTAATTAAATTAAAAGTAATTACCAGTTGTACAGATAGGGCTTTCAATTGAGCAGCAGGAAGTTGATATTTTGTCATCCCCAGTTTATCTCCATGCACCGAGCACGATTCTTTGTACCAGTTATTAATGGCATTTTCTCAACGGTCACGAAGAGTGTGGGAAATAGGGAATGAGGAAGAACAAAAGGAAGAGAGGAATTGGAGGACGCAGGGAGCAAGACAGAGACGGAGAGGGACCCTCCTGCTGCTGCTCTTCACCTCAGAGCCAGGGAGATTTTTCATACGGTGGGGGACCCATCGCCGTCCTTCACTCACCTATGAAAGAAATATTTGCCTGGCCCATATTTGTAGCGTATCCTAATTTTTCCTCGCCACAAACAGAATTTTAAAAAGAGAACCCCCCACATTCTGAGCTCAAGCTTTAGTTTATGATGTGACAGATTTTCCATTTTCACAAGGAAAAAATAATAGTTCCAGCTCCCAACAGAAATTTAATTTGAGAAAGAGAGGGGAACGGCAATATATAAAGATCTCCTACTGCCCAATTTCTTATTCTGCTTTGCAATGGGCACCTTTTAACAATTGGAAGCAGCACTATTCTCCCATCAGGAAACACAGTGTGGGCTTTTTAAGAGCATTTACAGGGCGAGGTCCGTTTGATTGGCCGTTATCTTGCTGGCATGCTGCTGCTACAAACGTGAGCAATTACTGAGAAAGCAGTCAAATTAAATTTTCATAACTATAAAACTGCATTTTACCTTAGGGGCACAGCTTCCTGCCTATTTCTACAATCTATTTTCTATGCTTTATATTAAATCTAAACAAATGAATGTTTACCAATATTACTATTTTAACATCATATGCCAGTCTGTGCCCTCTCTCCCAGCAAGTTTTTCGTCTTTCCAGGAAGGTTCTACCACTGAATTTAACTTTTCTAAAGTAACACCGCTCACTTTGGATGGGCTTTTCTTAATGGGTTCTTTCCTAACCACCAAAGCATACCTTTGGCTGATTCCTATTAAAAATCATACAAAATCAACATTCACGTGAAATCCAGTTTAATTTTTAAAGATCATCTTCACCAGGGTTTGAAAGCCCAGTCAGCCCACAGGTCTGTCCAACTTGAAGCCCACCCCTCCGAGGGGCAGGTAGGGGTGTGTGTGTGTGTGGGGGGGGGTGTGAGTGCGCGTGCTTTGCCCCCTTCCCACGCCCATGGCCAGGACTGGTCCCTGTTAGTGTCACAGTTTCTCTCCGGGGACAGATATGGGCTCTCAACTGTCATTTGACTTGATTTCAGTTGATGTAGAAGATGGACTCAATTTGGCTGTCCTAATATAGTGATTCTATTTGTTTTCTTGCTGCCCTGCCTGGAGTCTTGCTCTGTCTCTCCATCTAGCCCACTCTGGGAAGCCCACCTTTACCAGATCTTCGTTTTACATGAGCCCCCTGATCTGCCATTCCCACTTCCACATGTCCTTCAGAACTAGCTCAAGCCCTGTCCCCAGCACGGAGCAGGAAGTTCCCCCAGATTTCTCTGGATCACCATTATTTTTTCTGCCCTGATGATCACGCTCCAGTTACCAGGGTGACCATAAGTCCTGCCCCAGACTTGCTTGTTCCTGTGGCCTCCTGTCTGGCTCAAGTGTCCCAAGGTGGACGGTAGCTTACATGGTTTCCTTCTTCATACTCCATTTGCTTGGCCCTTAATGAGCTGCCATCTTGGATGGATCGAACTGGTTTACAGGTTAATTTTCCCTAGCGGCTGAACTAGTGGCAGGCTTCTCTTCTCGCCCTTCTCTGGACACAGGCCAGGCACATAGCAGCCACCTCAATATGTCACTCTGGTGGCTGCTGGTAGATTCTCAGTGCCATGGCAGAGGTGCCTGGCTGTGACGTGCCTTGTGAGACTCTGCTCAGATGTGTGGCTGACTCTTGGTCCCGATCTGTCATTTCCCCATCATGCCCTCCCACGGCTGATGTCCTTGGCAATGACTTCTCCCATCAAGCTGTGGGGGCTTCTGGAGGACAGTGAGGTGGCTTGTATTGGCCTACTCCAAAACCTCAGAAACTTCTGTTCTCTGATCACTTTCATTTGGGCAGACGTTTATGGCAGCTTCCCACACTCCTACTGTTTTCCTGCCTTTCAAGGGAGCACAGAGCACATATATTATTTAATATGTGTGGAGATTCTTTTGATCAAAGTGCAAGTTTAACCTGTAATGTGTGCCCACATGATATTATGTGCTTTAATTTTGTAGAATTGCATAATATTAGAGCCGCCAAAACAAACCCTGGAGATGTAATTTATACTAACTTCTCATTTTCGGAGGGGAGGAGCCTGTAGGTTCTGGTTTTGCATTCTCTTTTGGATAAAAACTAGGCCAGTTTCAGTTCAAATGCTTCCCAGTTCTTTCGTTACTTATTTTCTGGCAGGTGAAATTTTGATTTGACAAAAGAAAAATCTTACAGTCTTGTGAGGGAACAGTTACGGGAAAGGATAAAGGAATAGGGTGGAACACACCCTAGAAGGAAGCCACAGGCTGTTAGGAGCTCAGGGGTTGAGGACTCACACTCGAGCTCACTGACTTAGTTCATTTCAATAGTGCTGGTGACTGCGTGAAGCTGAAGATTTACTTGTGGCCCTTGCTTTGACCTTGCTGCAGTCTTACCTTGTACGTCAGGAACATTATCATCCATCTCACTTCATTTTCAGCTGTTTTAAGAAGGCAAGAAAGTAAAGGGAAGAGGAGGAAACAAGCTCTGATGTTTAGAGGAAATTACATAAAAGATGCTTTGGAATACAGAGGAGATGTGAATTAGAGAAAGATGATTTAATTATGCTCAAGCATGGCTCCCTAACTTGTGCATTTTCAAGAACTATTTTCAAGAAGTTGGAAAATAAGAGGAGATAAAACATTAATTTTGGGAACTAAATGATGTATTATGTAAAATATGCAAAAAAAATAACTGCCTATCCAAAAATTGTCTTTTTTCCTAGTAATTGTTCACTCTTTCTTTTTGATCCATGCTACCCTAGCATGTTTGTGATAGTTCGGTTAATTTTCTCTACCTTAAAACATTCACATCAAAGTTATACCCAAAGTGCACACACTACCCTGTTCACCAAAGGAAGTGCTTTTTGAAATATCCATTAATTTTCTGAACCTTAAACATTTGTGCAGACTGAAGTGGCTTTGGTAAGTGGGAAGAAACAAAAGAAAGAAATGTAAGAGGAGATTCATGCCTTCCCCACTGTACAATTTGGGCAACTGTGGACTGAACATCTGTGCTCCTCCAGGGAATCTGTCCTGCAGTTCCGGGCAGTGAAAGGCATTTTTGAATCCTTTCCAATGGCTGCCCACCTTTCTTGGCCACACAGACCAGGGCTAGGCAAATAACCAACAGCGTTTTTATCTCTGTCTGTGCTGAGCCTTACACTGGGTGCTTTGGGAAGGATGCCAGAAAGTGCGTATATGGCTCACTGATACGGCTGCATACTCTGTTCTCGCTCCCAACTCAGCCCCAGAGGTTTTCTTTCTCAGGAGAACACCTGGGCCAGCTTCCTCTTCCTTCAGCAGAGTGATGCCAAATGTTGGTTTCTGAAGCTGGCCCCTTGGCACTGCCTTTTTTTGCTGCACGACCTGGGGTCTGTCACCTAGGAAGGACCACAGTGTACCTGCTTTCTTCACTTGCTGAGCTGCAAATAGATGCTGAGGATTTTCCAGTGCAAATAGCATTTTTTAAAATTATATTTTAATGGTACATTTTAGATGTACATAGTGATAACATTCATCATACAGAATTTATACCTGTACCTGATATATCTTGCAAACAGCATTTTAAAACAACCTCTCTGTACTCCTTTTAGCATCGTTTTCTTAATCAGACTTTTGGAGAAAATTATTGAATTCTGAAGAAAGAGTTACATAAAATGGTAACATTAAGGTGATTCTTATTTATTTCAAATAATTCTTTGAATTTATCTTAGTTTCTCATTTCATTTTTCACTTGTTCATTTAATGAGCCATTCATTCAACAAATATTTTTTTTTACCCCCGCCCAACAAATATTTTAATGTCAATTACCTGGCAAGTTTTGAACTAACTATTGAGGATATAGCAATGGCTATAACAATTATTTAACTGTATGCAGTAGAATTTAGATGTGATCTGGGGGCTCTGCATTGCGCCATCATTTTTGATTTTCATTCACAGTAGCACAAGGTTATTTCAATTTATTAAGAATTTATCAGAAGTCTTAGCACCAGATACAGTGATACAGACTAAAATCACATTTTAGTCTCTGCCTCAAACATGTTTAAAATTACTTATTATGATGAGGTAGGTCTTGTAATAAATGAAACGCTGTGAGAATTAGGAGAAAGAGAAAGAACTGTGAAAGAGTGGGGGCATTATAATGGAAAGGATGAGGGAAAACTCGAGAGAGGGAGGGTCGGAAGTGAAACTGCCACTCAGGAAGGAGAACGGGGTGGGGGGAGAGGTGACCTGCCTTCCTGAGATTGGAACCCCAAACTGCCTAGACACACAGTAAGCACGGAAGGTCGTTTTCTGTGAGTGGAGAGGAAGACTGCGGCCGGCTGAGAGTTCAGTCTAGACACAGGTAAAGACGGTGATACTAAGCAATTTAAGTAACAGGTAAGAGTTTACAGGCATGCAAAGGGGGCCAACTGGATGCTGTCTGGAAGGGGCGGGACGGTGGTTTCACGCTTTGGAAAATAATGCTGCTGGCTGTACTTTTGTATATCACAAGGGGAAAGATGGGGACGGCCAGACAACAACTGTAGGGACAGTGAGGATTCTGGGAAGGCCCAGGTAGTGGCGCTAGAAAGAGGGATAGACTGGCGACCGAATTGAGTTCAGCCTGAAGAGAGCCTTCAGGGTCCAGCTGTCCGTGGTAGTCGTGGGGTAGCTGTCTGCGGGGGGATCCTGAGGGATGACTAAAGGGGTGTTTTCTGACGCTTGTATTTTATGACTGAGTCGCAGGTTGGGTTTTGCGGGTAGGATGTTCTGGAAGCCTTTCAGAAGAGCTGTTTCGGTAAGTGGGACAGACGGCGCCACAGTGGCATGAGTTAATGTCAGAGGAGAAAAGAGAAAGTTGAATCAGAATACAGTCAACTCAGTCTGTCAGTTGTAGACCTACAAATCGGCTTATAAATGAGCAGAAACACATTTCTTCTTCATTGCTTAATCAGAACAAAATGGATGTTTCTTAGATGCACAATGAGATTATAAAGATGTTTTAATAATAAGAATGACCAACGTTATGGAGCACGTGGTGTGTGCCAGGGAGGCTTCCTCGAGGATCTGTGTACATGGCGACGCAGATCGTGCAGATGCAGATCATGTGGGAGATGGTAATTATCAGACATGGGCAGCAGTTTCATTTAATGTTAAAAATTGTATATATAAAAGTGTTGAAGCTTAATATCAAATTTGTGTGATGTTATTTGTCCTGTTTTGGTTTGGAGAAATCGTCACACTAAAGTGGAAAATGAAATGGAATATTCTGCAATTTCTAGCTGGCGACATGGCACTTCTGAGCCCTCAGCTTCGAGGATTTTTCAAAATATATTTTTTTCTGCACCACAGCTCCGAGTTGCTAAATCCAGAAATTGAAACATTCTGAGAACCACATCATTTCAGGGTGAATCAAAGCTCTTGGAACATTGCCCTAGGATTTTGAAGATAGGGTTTAGTAGTAAAAAATGTTCCATATTTTTAAGGAAATCCCAATTATGGAAGGCAGCCCCAGTCTCATCCCTGGTCACACAGGGGGTCTGACGCCAGGGTCTTGGCCCTGCTCTTTCCTCTGACAAGGCCATGGGTGACAGTGAAGGCCCAGTGGCCCCGGAAGCTCTGCTGACATTCACTCTTCAGTTATCTCTGGGAGGAGCGCAGGTGCTACCGGCTGCTTCTCATGCCACTTTAACGCCTGGAAATAGAAATCTCCCTTCTTGCACTCTGACCGGCTTCTCCCTGACAGTCACATTAGGGCCAGCGCTGATGGGACGGGCCGAGTATGCTCCAGCGGAGGTCCTCTGCCTTGTAAGACCCTCTCCGCCACCCTGTGTGTGCTTTGGCCCGTTTGTACTCTGCAGAGCTGGTGACGGAACCAGACAATGGGAAGAGAAAGCAAACATTCACAAGTCCTCAGACTGGGAGGGTGAGTCGGGGAGTGTGACAGTAGTGAAGTCACTAATCATGTAACGTGGGGACAAGCTATTTAGTGCCTTTGTGCCCCAGTTTGCTCATCTGTTGAATGAGGGTAATGAAACCCACATCACAAGATGGAGTTAAGTGAAACACACAGATCGTATTGGAGGTGATTGATAAATGGTAGCCGATGCTAGTATTGGTAGTACTGATTCCAGTAACGATAAAGAGTGGAAAGAAACCAAAGATGAAACAGGAGTGGTGGGGAGCACCTGGTTAGACCCACAGGCTGGAATGCTTGCCAGTTCGGAAGATCACCTTACCCACTTTGTACCAGGATGGAGGAATTTGACCTTCGTCCCATGGCCATTTGCCTCTTATAATCCAAAATGCAAGGTAAGGTGAAGCTATGTTGACCTGAAATGTCCTTTCTTTAGCCTTCTCCTCCACGTCCCACTCATTTTCCAGTGGTTACCTGAGTTACCCTTTTCTGCATGCTGTGAGCCGTCCAAGCATGACCTCTCTTCCTGTGTTGGGGCCATCTGCTCACTCTCTGTTGATGTCTTGACATTGCTTCCCGGAGATGTAACCTCCTAACCAGATCGGGATTTCCCTGAGAATAGGAGGCTCGCCTTATACTACTACAGGACCTCATGTGACTGAGCACACAGAGAAGAGCTTAGCTGAACACTGCAGTGAGATGAAAAGAGCCTTTAGTCTCTTGTACCTTGCAACCCCTTAAGGGCAGAGGGGGCAGTATTAGTCACTTCCCTCATTACTGGGACAAAAGAGAGTGGTTTATTTTGACTCACATTTCCAGTCCATGGTCTCCTGGTTCCGAGGAAGGAAGGTGTGGTGGAAGGGCCTGCATGGTGGCCAGGAAGCAGAGGATGAAAAGAGGAGTCCAGGAGGGAGATTTGCCCTTCCAGGCCATGCCCCAGTGGCCTGCCTCCTCCCAACAGCAAGTCAGCTGTAGCACCCCATAACTCAGTCACCGTCCAAAATCCTGGGCTATATGAGCATAGGAGGCCTTTGAAGGGTGTTCTCTGTCTAAACCACAACAGGACTTCCTCAAAAGACAGTAAATTTTGTGTCAGAGAACAAGGTGTATCTCCTTTTATCCTGGTAATTTTCTACATTGTGAGCTCACTTCCTCTCCATTTGTATGGAAGCATAAGCCCCAGACTTAGAGGGATACTTTAGGGTCACTTTATTGAACGTTCACAGCATCTGCAGGGATTAAAAAAAAAAAAAAAGGTTTGGTGCCTATACTCAGGGTGTCTAGTTTGGGGTTCTCTTAACTCTTCATCCTTCTTAGCCAAGTAGGATGATCTTCTAGCTCACCACCTACATACGCTGTGCCTTGCTCCTCCACCCACCTCCATTCAAGAAATTCCTTTCTCTGAGATGAAATGTAAGTCTACACAGGGATTTCTCTCTGAGCTCAGGGGCAGGGTTCTTCTGGTACGGCTTTCTGGTTCTTTGTGGAATGTGTTTTATTTTACATTTTCCCATTTGGGATGTACACATACACATCCTATATGTAGATTCCTATATGTAGGCATGCAATCACACACGTTAAATCTCATTTTCTTTGTTAAACAGCTCTCATTATTCTGCATAGTTGTTTCTTCTGGTGTAACCAAAGATCGAGTCTAAAAGCAATCGGTATAAGGGTATATGTTGGTGGAACTCAGAGTAAAAAAACACAAAAATGGAAGAGGAAACTTAAGCAAATAATTCTTATAATCTCCACTCTTAGCTGGATTATCTCAGCATCATCTCCTCACCCTTTTGTTCCTCCTCCTGTCTTCTGTTGATATGTAACATCCTTCCCAAACCTAATAATTTAAAAGGTCAAATGTTTGTTGTTTCCTTTCGTTCCTGAAGGCCAGAAATCTGGAAGATGCTCAGCTAGGCGATTCTCAGTCAGGGTGTCTGTCCGGCAAGGTCGAAGTCCAGTGGTTGGGGCTGCGGTGATCTGAGGACCCGCCTCCCTGCTCACTCATGCGGCTGCGGGCTCCTCCCTACGGACTCTTCCACAGTGCTGTCTATCACACGGCTTCTCTCGAATCAAACGAGAGGAGAGTGAGAAGAGCAAAGGAGAGAAGAGCAGAGGGAGGGAGAGAGAGAGAGAGGAAGGAGGGGGAGGAGCTCCTGAAGATTGCGCCCACGGTGTCACGTGGGACCCAGTCTCACAAATGACAGCCCACCTCTTCTGCTGTGTGCTGCTAAGCACCCCGGTGCAGTGGGGGAGAGGACGGCTCTTCTCCCCTTTCACTTTCCCCCGTGTTTTCAAACCTCTCCCTTCAGCAGATTGTTGGCTATTAACTGGCAGGAGTTTTGCTTCACACCTGTTTCATACACACACACACGCACGCACGCACACACACCATCAAATTTTATTCCCCGCCAAATGTTTTCATTAAATGATTTATGGCTTCCGAAGGTTTGACCACGCGTCCGCACGGGGTTAGCGGGCAGAGACGGTCGCTGCTCGCGCAGGTGGCCCCGGGCGCTCTCTGAAGTACGGTCTGTGGGGCTGCACCAGTTCATAGCTGGAAGGATTTTCCAGAATGTCTCATCGGTTTCTAAATCCCAGTATCTAATTTCTCAAAAAATGTCTGGACGATAGACGACATCACCTCAGACTTGCCACAAATGATACTGCTCGTTCCAAATGGTCTCGGGCCGCAGTCACGGCTCCGGGCGCAGGAGGAGGAGACAGTGCGGGGCTCCCTCTCTCTGGGCAGGCAGGTCGGGAGGGCAGCCTGGCCCTTCCCACGAGCACCGGCGTCCGAGTTCCCGCTTTGAACTCTGGCGTGCTGAAGGAGCGCCGTGCACCACCCTGCTTCCACGGCTGAGGGTCGCCGTGTGTGAAGGACGAGCCGTCTTCCTTCCAGCGGGGTGGGATGAGTTTGGTGGGGACACATGAGGGAATCTTGTTATTTCTCTTTCTTTCAGAAAATATTCTCAGTGGTAGTATAGGCCTTTTCTTACGTCCTCAAGAGCCTTTGGAGATACGACTATTTGAATAAATTCCTAGTACTGTATTTCTAAAAATATCCAGATTATTTTGCACTTGACATGGAGATTTCTAGGAAAAAGAGCAAATATCTTTTCTGTACTCTGAATGATACTGTTCTTCTCTACCACATTTCACCCATTAGGTGACCACTTGTCCTATCGAAGTGAAGAGTGTTGGTTTTGGGGACAAAAAACCGCAGTATCAGATACAATCCTGCTACTTACAAACTGAGCGGTGGCTTATGCCTCATTTCCCAGCTCTGAGGACAAAACGTGATCATGATGAAGATGGTAGGTGTGGCGTGCTTCCTGTCACTCAATTTCTATACAAGGTTTTAGCCATATTTACTAATATCATCCTTACTTTTAACATAAGGAAATTGAGACACAGTGAGTTGAAGTAATACGTTTAAGATTCTATGGCTGATAACTGCAGAGTTTTCATGTAAACCCAAATATATGTGAGATGAAAGTTATCCCTTAAACATGCTACTCGCTTTCCAGGATAGTTCCCACATTGCTAGTTTAAGATTCGCGTATGAAAATGAACTTCAACCAGACAGCAGATAGCTAATACTCTTCACACTTTAAACAAAGTTGGTTTTCTTTACTTCTCTTACTTTGATCAATTTAATCAACAGATGAAAAGAAGAATTGTCTGTCTAGATGTTTAGCTCTGTCTTAGGTTTGCATGATGATACCATGATTGTTTTTCTTGGAAACAAATTATAGATGTCCATAAAATTGACAAAGGAACAGATTGGGCACCGTGGCTTCCTCCTGAAGCTTGAAAAAACGTTTATGGACAAAAAGTGCACGTGAAAGGGAATCTCCCCTCCCTAAGTAATGCCTATTTTAATCATAACCTTTGGAGGAAAATTTAAATGTAAATAGGTAAAAATTAAAAGAACTATAAATAACAACAAATGACTACCTTGTAAATACAAAGCCACATTCACTCCTGGGGCTGTTATGTCCACAAACTATTTGAACAACAGTTAATAAGCACATTCCCAGTGAAAGCGGAAGCTAACTGATGTTTCATCTGAGTGCACCCTTTGTCCGGCGCATTCGGAAATGCAGAGCTGGGAGATAGGAATTTCTGTGCTTTCCGTGTTGAGCTGTGTGCCTGTGCCCACCAAAGAAAACGGGGGAGGTTTTCAGGTTCTCCAAATGCTCCTTTGCTAATATTCATCTCTGACAAAAATAATAGTATGCTCTGCTTGGATTAGCGGAAAAATTATCTACCTCTGTTGATGGTTTTCCTTCGCTCTGTTTCCGTGCTGAGATAACCCACATTGGTTCCCAGGCAAGGTGACTGTGAACTGTGCGCTATCGATTAGGACTGCCTCAGTGGCATCAACGGGCTGCACCAGGGACCACAGAGTCCAACCTTAGCCCTTCCCTTGCACG